>JAFFJZ010000101.1:0-300124 GCA_018340375.1 Gonatopus flavifemur
TCATTTCCACTCATGACTTTATACATGACTGAACAAGCTCATTCTGTTCATCTTTAAGCCTGAATTATCGATAGATTCTATTCTTCCACTTTTTTTCCTCGAAGATTCGCATGAAATCTGTCCACACAATTTTTACAATAATACAAATCACAAGTGCAGCAGTATATGTATGTGCAAATAATACATTCCTTTGTGGGACATTTTTTTTGACTTGTTTCGCGACGAAAGTTATGTTTTTCATTATACCTCTTCTGTCCAATATCCAAATAATGTCTAGCAACACTCATAGCAACATCTTTCGTACCAATCTTCTTTGATTCGGGATTTGATGAATTATAAATCACAAGTGCATTTGTGATAGCGGCTTGAATTGAACGTGTGGAAACTACATAAGTTCACTTTTTACTACGTATACATGTCTGCACATTGTTGCAGTGACTGTCGTGGAGATCTACTCCACCCATGAATCGATTGTCAACATGAAAAGCGTGAGGAAATGGGAGAGATATTCTTGAATGATCTTTTGCACTATATCGTTTTGAGGGTAACATTGAAGTCACTCCTGTAGCTGATGAAGCTATAGAGACCTGCTTAGAATCCATCACACTGACATAATTGATTCCACTGTTTTGATCATGTTTTGAAACAAATGTGCCTCTGGGAGCTTTTTTATCAATTATGTTCTTAGCCTATACTCTGTTGTCTCCAATAGTTCCTGTGGATTTCAGTCCCAATTTTTTCAGGTGCAACATGAGATCAACGCTAGTAAAATAATTGTCATGATACAAATGGGATTTCGATATGATAGAGGAGGATGTATCCTTGAGAAATTTATCCAATAGATGCATGACCACTTTTGTACCGAGGGCGCATTTGTTTAGTTCATCAACTCGTGATCCCTTTCCACAGTACAGATCGAGATCAAACAAATATCCGTTTGCTGAACAAAGTCCCCAAAATTTCAAACCGAATCGTATCGGTTTTCCGCGGATGAATTGCTTCGAGCTGATTCTGGCATAAGATTTAGCCATCATTTCGTCCACCGATAACGCAGATTCAAAAAACCCAAATTTTTGAATATTCTTACGAAACTTGGCCAACAATACCCGAACTCGCCAAGCTTTATCATCTTTTTTTTCATCGCTAGTTTTTGAATACTTTATGTTCGATTTGATTTCAAGAAAAGTATCACGTGACATGGCAGAGTGAACAATCCCGCAACTCAAAAGAGGGTCAAGGGACTGATAATCTTTTTGAGATTTACGTTTATTGAAGCTTGATAAAATCAAAATTCCTAAATAAGTGTCCAAATCATCCAGACTTAGAGTATATCCATTCTCTTTGGTGGCTTCCACTATACAATTTTTCATTTCGATTGAAAAAAAGTGTTCAAATAGTTGGACATGTGAAGATTCATGTATAGATCTTTTTTGACTTCCACTGAGAAAACATTCATTCATTAGTTCATCGTTATACTTTTTCTTACCATCAACCCAAACATAATCATGATCTTTCTCCAACTTTGTTTGGTTATCATCATATGACCTAGATACTTTTTTGTATGAACACTCGGATAGAATTTCATCTATTTCATTGGAATTGCCATCGTAATCGATATCGGATGCTTCATCCGAGTCTCCAGAATCATTTGAATTTGGTAGGAGTAATATTTGATCATAATCATCATCCGATGTGTCAACCTCATAATCTGCACGATTTTTTGACTTTCTTCTGCGTTTTGGTGCCATATTTCAAGTGATAATAAGTGCGAGAAGGAAAAAAAGCGGGCCGAAAATCAATTACCCTTGGCAGGTGAGGAAAAATATTCGAATATCGAAGAAAAACAATCAATATAGTTGTATAGGATAAACAATAGTATGTCTGAATTTTGAGTTCAATGATTTAGAAAATATTAGTATTCTAAAGTGTAATTAGACTGGTGACACGTGATGAAAATATTAGAAGTGAATATCAGTTATTATTAGGGTAATTGAATTTGACATTATCATCAAGTGAATCGGAGAAAATAAACACGAAGTTTATCGCTTGAAGAACTGAGTTATTGAGGAACATACAAGAATATAAACTTGCTACGTAGTTTGACTTGGGAAACGTGCACATGGAATAATTAACGGACGGGAACGACCAATTTTCTATCGGAAACTTCACGTATAAAACATTATTGCATGATTTTGAGTGATGTTATGAATTTCGGTACGCTATATTGAATCCGCCATCTTGTTTCGAAGTATGCCATCCGCGCTAAAAAAGCCCAGTCCTTTTTTGCATAAGGATGGCATACTTCGCGTGGGAGGACGCTTGGAGCACTCTCATTTTGGATTTGACAAGAAACATCCCATAATTCTAGCCTCAGATCATCATTTCACTAGGCCATCGTTAAGGAGAATTATTGGCCCATTTCGGGATTGAATTTGGCGAAGCAGGTGGTTTGTAACTGCATCATCTGTTTCCGTCACAAGTCAGCCACAACCACCCAAGTGATGGGCAATCTTCCTTCATTTCGGGTAAATCCATCTCGTCCATTTCATCACGTCAGCGTCGATTACGGCGGGCCTTTCATGATAAAAAATGAACGCGGACGTGGTTGTAAATTGATCAAATCATACGAATGTTCATTCATTTGCCTCAGTACCCGAGCCATCCATCTGGAATTGGTGTCTGATCTGAGTACTCAGAGCTTTATACTTGCTCTTAGGCGATTTGTTTCGCGACGTGGACTGCCGGCCTTGATTGTGTCAGACAATGGCACGAACTTTGTGGGTGCTCATTCAGAGCTTAAGGAGCTGGGTCAATTCATGACAAATACCGAAAGTACCTTAATGGATGCGCTCACGAACGAACGAATTAACTGGAAATTCATTCCTGCTTATTCGCCTCATTTTGGGGGAATTTGAGAGGCTGGAATCAAGTCTTCGAAGTTTCATATCAAACGAGCTTTGGGTAATGCGCACCTTACTTATGGAGAATTTTATACGCTTTTGACTCAAATAGAGGCTGTACTCAATTCGCGACCTATGATTCCCCTGTCATCAGATCCAAATGACCTATCGGCCTTCACACCTTCACATTTTTTAATTGGTCGTGTTGGTACCGGCGTGCCTGATCCGGACCCTACTCATGTACCTCTACCACGTCTGTCCACCTATCAACATATTCAGTACGTACAGCAACAATTCTGGCGCCGTTGGTCACTAGAGTACGTCACTGGATTACAGTCTAGGAGAAAATGGTTTGACAGCAACTTTGGATGGAAGAAGGATCAGTTGGTGATCATCAAAGAAGATAACCTACCACCGCTAAAATGGTTGCTTGGTCAAGTGGTAGAACTGCATCCCGGCTCAGACGCTGTTGTTCGAGTGGCAACGGTCAAAACGGCTAAAGGGTTGATTGAGCGGACAACTGCGAAATTGTGCCCTCTGCCAATCGACGGATAATAATCAGGATTTTTCACTTTCGTAGAGTCAAAAGATTTGTTTAATTATAAGCTTTTTGTACTTTGTCTTCAATAGTTGATTATTTAATCTGTACAAGATTCGTCATCCAATTCAATTTGTGACTTGTCTGATTTATATTGAGTTTTCAACAGCCAATCAAATATATGTGACCATTTTTTGTTCGTTTTTTTTTAATTCAAAATGTAATATTTGTAATGTCATCAGTCATTATTGTTCAATTATATTCCATTGACTGTATTGTTAATTTTCAATTGTTGATTCGGTGAGGAGTGAATTTTTGCTTAGACAAGCTATCAGCCATCGGATGGAACAAATGGTAATCAGATGACACAATATCTGGAGAATACGGCGGGTGGGGTAAAACTTCACATTGAAGTGTTTCGAGGTATGTTTTCACCGGTTTTGTGACGTGTGGACGAGCATTGTCGTGTAGCAAAATGACTTTGTCGTGTCTTTTGGAGTATTCCGGTCGTTTTTATTTCAATGCACGGCCTAAGCGCATCAATTGTAGTCGGTAGCGATCCCCAGTTATGGTTTCATTCGGTTTCAACAGTTCATAGTGAATCACATCCATCTGATCCCACCAAATACAGAGCAGAAGCTTAGACCTATGGAGGTTTGGCTTTGTCACTTATTGTGATGGTTGGCCGAGCGTAACCCATGACTTTCTGCGCTTCGGATTGTCGTAATGGATCCATTTCTCATCGCCAGTGACAATTCTATGCAGGAAACCTTTTCTTTTCTGCCGTTGAAGCAGCAGTTCACACGTCAGAAAACGCCTTTCAATGTCCCTTAGTTTCAATTCATATGGAATCCAACGTCCTTCCTTCTGGATCATGCCCAAACTTTTCAGATGTTTTCCTACCGTTGATAAGTCAACTCCCAATAATGTCAACAATCTTTGAAGGGTTTGACATGAATCTTCATTGAGCAATGTCTCCAAATCAGTATTTCCAAATTTTTTTAGCTGCCCAGGTCGCTCCTTATCATCCAAGTCGAAATCACCAACTTTAAAACGTGCAAACCATTTTCGACACGTTTGCTCAGCTAGACCATGTTCACCATATACTTCCACTCAAATACGGTGGGCTTCAGCAGCACTTTTGTTCATATTAGAGTAATGGAGTAAGACTCCCCGCAAAAACACTTTATTCAGTATAAATTTTGACATGTTCAATAAGTTATGAAGTGTTGTTATTTACGATTCAAAAGAAGGTTATGTCACACAAATGACGTCCAATAATAGCTGTTTCACGGTAAATAGATTATTGTAGGTAACAACAGAATACTGTACTACCTACGTCAGCTTTTGTATAACGCTACGAATTAATTCCAACACCTAATACAAAAAAAATTCTTCAAGACATTGGAAAAAAAATCGGTATGGAGAACCATACATTACTTCCATGTTCCTCATATTCACATGAGGAATGAGTTCTAAAACTTTTAAGGATTCAAATCTTGTCAAATGTAGCCCTGGTTAAATTATCCAAAAGAATCTGGAGATTTTTGAAGTGAATGTTTTCAAATTACTTAGGAGCTCTTCCGACTCCTTCCGAACCAAGATTTGACACATGTAGAGAGTTTCAAATCACATGGGATTTTGTTCCGCATCACAGTTGATTCCGCCGACTTCCGCAATTCAGATGAAAAGAGTTTAGGTTCACTTAAATATTACCTGAAGTACATTACAGATTCCGTTCACTCAGAGAAAGTGGAAGAAAACCATGTCAGTGCTTTTCCACTCTATTTCCGCACCAATGAACTTAGGAACAGTTACGAATGGTATGCACATAATGGGTTCAAATTACTAGGGCACACTTTCGGTGCCGATCTACTTCCGCTTACTTATGGATAATCGGAACCAAAGCTTTGACAAATGTTTCCGCATCTTGTCACTAGATCGACGTCTGCGAGTTCACGTTGAAACCTAAACTAAATACTCCCATACATCTCAACTCTATTTCGACACCAATGAATTTTTAATTTAAACTTCGCGGGCTTGACATTTCAGGCTGGTTCTTTTTTTTCTCAAGTTGGCAGGACTGGTAATGACATCTGTGCCAAATTTCATGTCAATGTCATTATCAGTAATACATTTACGCTTGTGTTTACCAAACGATCAAGAGTGCATTTTTCGATTTTTACAATGTCTGATTTAATTGAGCAGAGGAGTGCAATCAAATTTTGTTTCCGGAATGAAATTTCGGCTGCGGAAACTTTGAGGATGTTGCGGAAGGCCTTTGGTGATTCTACCATGTCGCAGAAAAATGTTCATAAGTGGTACAAAGACTCCAAAGAGGGTCGAGAACGTGTTGATGACTTGGAGCGCTCCGGACGACCATCGACGTCAGCAGATGACCAACACGTCAATGAAGTGAAGGAAGTAGTGCTCAAAAATCGTCGGTTGACTGTTAGAGACCTTACTGATATGATCGGAATATCAGAAGGATATTAAGACCAGAATTATGGGCCAACAACTCTTGGTTTTTGCATCACGATAATGCACCGTCTCATACTGCACTCGTTCTTCGTGACCATTTCGCCAAAAATTCGACGCATATCGTTCCGCAATCACCTTATTCGCCTGATTTGGCTCCGTGTGACTTCTGGCTATTCCCAAAACTCAAGAGACCACTCCAGGGAAAGCGTTTCGAGTCGATTGAGGAGATAAAAGCTGAATCGAAGAAGGCGCTGATGGCTTTACCGGAAAGGGACTATTTAGCATGTTTCGATGATTGGAGAAAACGTTGGCATAAGTGTATTTTATCGATAGGGGATTATTTCGAAGGGGATGAAATTGATATAGAAGAATAAATGGAGATTTTTCATTTTACAAACAAATTCACCTTACTTTTCGCCCACAGTAGTATATGCATGTGTATTATTCTTCTTCCTTTTCTATTTATCATTGGTCAATAACATGTATACATGTAGTATGTATATAATATACACATAACATGTATGTAGTACATGTATTGTTTTTATGGAGTATATATACAGGGTGATTGAAAATTCCCGCACTCTTTTTTGGGAGTAGATTCCTGATGAAATTCTAAAACGATTTGTCCTTTTGCACAATGCTCTCCGACGCATGATTTCCGAGATATAATTAATTAAAGTTGACTAATTATGAGGTGGATCCATTGGTCATTCAGGAGCGTCATAACAGAACAAGAGAGGAAGGTGCTTGCAGAGGGCGCTCATACAATCAGCTGATCGGTATAATCGATACGATTAACCAGCATACAAATTGGTGAATCTTCTATGTAGAACGATTGAATTCGTCGACACTGTGGAAAAATTGATTATTGTCATGAATTCTTATCACGATATGCTGTAGGTGAAAATTGTAATTTCAGTAATGATTTTTATCACGCAGACAAATGTAGAATGGTGTTCTTTCGTAGGGATAGGGATTCAAGTGGGAGAAAAAAGTATAAATACTCGTTTTCAATCAGAATTTTCATGTAAAGAAGAAAACATGAGAATTTTCATTCATCCGATACCCAATTTGAACGGTTTGATTAGTAAGTTTAACACAAGAGATTGAATTCCGAATCCTGTATTCTGATTGGTCGAGAATCAATGTATGTTAGATCAATCCTCGGCCGTTTCAAATGATTCTTCTGAAGAATGTGTTTTCGACTTATCCCAACCACAACATTGAACAATGATGAATTTATTCGAATTCACCCTTTTTGCATGATTCGATGATTATAAAGGGTTTATCGAACGTTAATAACTTACGTCAGATCACTCAAGATCATTCATGTTGAAATCAAAAGTCTAATTCAAATGTGTGCAAGTTCAAGCGCGTTTCTACGTTCAGAAAATGTATTCGTCCTAAAAAGGACGGATTTGGTTAATCTTCAAAGACAATTCTTTCTCCATTTGAAATAACAATATGCCCTTTGAAGTCATATGTGCTTTAAATGAAACTGTTTCGAGCTGTCACCTGATTGGTTGATTCGTATCACGAATGGTTGATTTGAGCTGAACAAACCGTATGTGATTACAATGTCAATCAAGTGCAATGATTGGGTCGTATACGATGTCACACCTTGTATTTTCGTCAAAATTGATGGATTCTGCAAGTTGAAGTAAGTTATTAACGTTCGATAAACCCTTCATCATCATCGAATGATGTAAAAAGGGTGAATTCGAATAAATTCATCATTGTTCAATGTTGTGGTTGGGATAAGTCGAAAACACATTCTTCAGAAGAATCATTTGAAACGGCCGAGGATTGATCTAACATACATTGATTCTCGACCAATCAGAATACAGGATTCGGAATTCAATCTCTTGTGTTAAACTTACTAATCAAACCGTTCAAATTGGGTATCGGATGAATGAAAATTCTCATGTTTTCTTCTTTACATGAAAATTCTGATTGAAAACGAGTATTTATACTTTTTTCTCCCACTTGAATCCCTATCCCTACGAAAGAACACTATTTTACATTTGTCTGCGTAATAAAAATCATTACTGAAATTACAACTTTCACCTACAGCATATCGTGATAAGAATTCATGACAATCAATTTTTCCACAGTGTCGACGAATTCAATCGTTCTACATAGAAGATTTACCAATTTGTATGCTGGTTAATCGTATCGATTATACCGATCAGCTGATCGTATGAGCGCCCTCTGCAAGCACCTTCCTCTCTTGTTCTGTTATGACGCTCCTGAATGACCAATGGATCCACCTCATAATTAGTCAACTTTAATTAATTATATCTCGGAAATCATGCGTCGGAGAGCATTGTGCAAAAGGACAAATCGTTTTAGAATTTCATCAGGAATCTACTCCCAAAAAAGAGTGCGGGAATTTCGAATCACCCTGTATATATATATATATATATATATATATATATACATGAATATTTACATATATATATACACGCAAAACCGTCGTATTCTTATACTAAAGCTTACTATATATTGGATTTTTCCCAATCTTTGATGCTCCATAACTCGGAAAATATTCATTTTTGGAGCCTGTGCCTGTGGATACTTTTTTTCAGGCCATCATGAACTATATTATAGCGAAGCCCTAGCCAATTTAACTGGGACTCACTTTCCCATGAGGTTAGTGCGGGGTTCTTTAGCCAATCCACTCGTTTATGAAAAGACCAAGACATGAAGCCTTATTGGATTAACTATTCTCCATCAACAGAACATCAATTTGATCCTCAATGAGAACGGAAACGAGTGCTCCGTCAGCGAAAAGAGCAGGAAACGATGCGCATTATTTCCATCATCAAAAAATAGGAAAATACAGCAAACCTGTAGTGTTTATCACAAAAATGTTCGCAACGAACATGATAATATGTCAGAACTGCGCAAGAGGTACAAGATTGAACAAATCAGACAGCTCATGATTTTTCTGGTCCTTCATTGTTTAATATCTTACATGTAAGATTACATCAGATTATACTAAAAGCATTGTACTGAAAGCATGTAAATAATTTGATATTTGCTGATTAATACACTACATAGTGTAAGGAAATGTGTGTTTCAATTCATTCCGTGCAAGTGAATCTTCAAATATGCAAGTCAGAGTAAACTAGCGTGGCGCGGAAGTGCGAGGCGCCACAAAGGCGATTCCGCGCCAGCGTTTAAACATCCATCACTCTTGGTGTATTTAATTGCACTACAATTTTATTTTTGGTAAAAATAGCTTATGAAATTCCGAAAAAGTTAAAAAAAAAGTATTGTCCTACCTATATGAGAAGTCACTTGAAATTTCAATTATTTATTTAAAAATCGATTTTTTATGAACAATTTTGATTTTTTTCGAAAAAATTTTTTACTCCTTCATTGAGTCGGCATTCATGAATATTCATACCAAATTTCATCAATTTTCATCGATCCGTTACCGAGTAATAGTTATTTAAACAAGAAGACGTCAAAGAATTCATTTGCTTATAACTTCAAAAAAAATCAAAATTTTTCAAAAATATTTTGGGATCTTAATTTCAACATATAAACCTTCGATAATCCATAATAAGAAGTTTGGGATTCACTCAGTCGTTTTTTAGTGGCCCACTTGAGAAAGTTTGACTCTATTACTTCTAGCCGTTTTTCCATATATGTAAAAAATTTCGCCACATTCCTTCCACATTTATATGTTCATATCTTTCGAAAACATTATAATTTCTAAATGAACATGATCAAACTTCTCCGATTTTTGTATACTTTTACTGACAAAAGAAGATCGAATTTCACCGGGTCTGAGATGCCCGGTCTGCGATTTAACGTCACGATTTTAGCTTCAAATTCTGAGGGTCAAGCAACACCTACACTCTGATGTCCAGTTGATTGAGAACTGGCGACAATTTTCCTGTCAAATTTCAACTGGATATCCTATACTGTTGCCAGGTTAAGGGGAACTAGGGTTCCATCATTGGTCATTCCATTCGATGGCGCCAATTCATTGGTAAGTTCCTCAAGAAAATCCCCTAACCTGGCAACTCTGATATTTCACTTGACAAATTCCGTTAGTATACAAGAAGCTCGACTGGTAATCAGCACGCACCATTTCTGCCCTGCTAAAAATACCAAATGAATCCGGACAAAAATAGTTGTCGGGCTTGGAACGGATTTCCTTGGACAAACCCATTCAAAGCCTGACAACTATTTTTTGTTCGGATCTGTCTGGCATTTTCAGCGGGGCGCACATTCTTTCATAACCTATATGCTTGAATGGACAGAGAGAGCTAACAGTGCAATATTCCAAAAATGCAATGTTCTGAAAGGCCGATGTCCCGAAATGAAAATGGCCCGAAATTCAGTAATTGGTCAATTTTTAGGCACTTACTAGAAATTTACAAACCAGTGAATTTCGGGATATTGAATGTTTGGGACATTTTCATTCTGGGACATCGAATTTGGGGACATTGTACCGTTACTGGAGACAGAGATAGGAAAGTTGCTGACTGTTAAGGAATTCCATGATAGATTTTCAACTCAGTTATGTAATGTAATTCATTGATATTCATTTGAAATTTGTATTAATTACGTACATTGGAAAAAAATATGATTCCCGTAACGATCAAAACGTATTTTAATCATGGTCTACCTCACAGATAGAGTAACTACCCATATGGTTATCACGATTATACAATTATACGTATCGTTGTCATAGACCCACATCGCACAAATGTCTCAAATGTGTCAGTAATACCTTTAGAATATTCTGCAACATTCTGGAGACATTGTAATATTGTGAGAATATCCTGGAGATATTACTGAGATATTTTTGCTGTGTGGGAACCTATATCCAGGTGATGAAACTATACGGACCGTCACTCTGACTGTCTGTGAGGTTAGCTGTAATTAAGATACGTTTAGATGGTTACAGGAAACATACTTTCTTTTCAGTGTACTTTCTAAGAAAAGTAGGGTTACCAGATGTCCTCATTTTAGTGAACATGTCCTCACTTATGCCAGTTGCAGGTCCTGTCCTCTTTTTTCAGCCAGTGTCCTCATTTTTACGAATTTTCCAAGAAAAATTTCAATTTCCCCTTCCTTGTTTTGCGACGACCAATAGACACTCTCATTGGCCAATAGAGGATGTTTCCGATATTGTGGTAACCGTTAGTCAGTCTCTTGAGACTTGTATGATGATTGGCAAGAAAAAAGGGATCCACCAAAAAAAAACTCTAAAAAAAGGTCATCGGGTATGACAGGGGAGGTGTCCTGGGTGGGGGCCGAATCAACGAAAGGACAAATCAACGAAACCAATGGTTGAAAAGGAAGAGATGTATGATGTATGGTAGGGGGTCTTTTGGCCGAATCGAGATGATTTGACAATCGCTAGTCATTCTCTAGTGTTCTCTGAAAGCAACTAGCGATTGTCAAATCATCTCGATTCGGCCAAAAACTTTTTCGGCCAAAAGACCCCCTACCATGATGTATGATGTCTTATTCTTTCCAACTAATAGTTTCGTTGATTTGGTTTTTCGATTTGGCAAATCGATCTAGTGGTCTGATTGCAATTGTTTTCATAACCATTCATAACCCGTCACATTCGCATAGGTTGGAAGATTGAAAATATGTGAGTTGCATATGATTCATGGAGATCTTTTATTGTCTTCCTCATTTTTTCATTTTGAAGAGATTGAAAATGAAATGATGTGCAGGGATCTCTGTGACAATCAAGTGTATTTTCATCCCTTTTGTAAATAAAAAAAAGTATATAATAAACATTTTTTACCTTTACCTTATGAACATTTTATTTGTAGTTATTTGTTTCAATATCATTCATACCCTATTATTATAATATTACTAGCAATTTCAGGCGCGCGTTTTTCTGTTTCGTTCATCTTCCATGGACCGTACTGTTTCAAGGATTTGTAAAGGATTCTGCTAATTTACCGTATACAAATCAATTGAGTTTTCAAATTTGGTTTCGTTTCTGGAAAAGTATGGTTCATTGGGGACCAGCTGGGTTGCGTTACAACATCATGAGATTTTTCAATGTAACAGTTATATCAAGATTTGTGGAATCCCAACCCTGGTCCATAGGATGAGCTATAGGATGAGGATGTGATGGAAAAATTTGTCGTTGTGCAGAATTATCTTCAGATCGAATGCTGTGATTCTCATGTTTTATTTTACCTCGTGCCACACAAAACCACAGTTCGGAAACAGTTTCCAATATACTAATTTTGAATTTTCATGGTTCCAAATGAATTGATTATGAATCCTTTCTGAAGTGTGATGCTGTGTGGGATCCACCATAGTTTCGTCATGGTCCTAAATGGTTACTGAAACCTAAATTGTTTGAATAAGTGTTTCCAAGAAATATGGTGGGCAAAGAAATTTATGCATACATAGATTTTATATAACTTTTTGCGTAAAAACGGATAGTGATGTTGGTTTTTCCATATCTGGATTCATGAATATAATTGTTCCAGCAGAAATTCTTTAAACAATTGGAAAAATTCATTTCCTATGGTGAGCCATCTTCCGATCAAATGCTGTCATCTCCATATTTACTTTTTTTTTTATTCACGACGGTTTTACAATAGGCCTTGAGTAAATACCAGCGTATCATACAAGTAAATATTTTGTCTGTAAAATTTCTGTCAATTCAATTCACGAAACAGTCTTAGATTTTTAGGTAATAATCTTTGATTTTATCTATTGCTGTACACAGCTCAAATTTCCCGAATTTTCAATTCCAGGGACAAATTTTGTAAATTTACCTACTGAGGAAGGAGATTGTTTCTAAAAATTTGGAATCTCGACTCTATACAACAATAGATAGAGGATTTAAAATTATGCCCTAATATCATGAAATTTTGAATATAATCAACCCCCGAGGCGCGAGTGGTATAGTGTGAATTTCAAGCAAATTGGACGTAAGGGAAGAGAATGGTAAGCATTGAGCTTCAAAACAAAATATGCAAATTCCATAAGTATCGTTATCATGCGAATATCTTCCGTTCCTATTATGCGATCATAATAAAATTTTTACTACAAGTTTATACAGTGACGATAGTAGTTCCGTATAAATCTCAAACTGATCTGTACAGAAGGACGGGGAATGGAAAGGAAACATGTTATCGAAAATTGTGATTTTGCAGCCGAGCATGTCTTCGCTTTCTGTTATTCGATTGCGATAAAATTTATGCCATGTTCCAGTTGTGATTCCATAGTGTTTTCATATGAGTTTCATTTTCCGTCCGCTTTTAGGTTCAAATTCAGAAGCAAACAAATAAAGGGGAACTCTTCAAATCACACAAATCTCAAATCTCAACTTCACAGTGATTTTTCTGTATATGTTTTATATAGTTTGTATTTATATAATTTTTATATATTTTGTATTTATAATATTCATATGTACTCAGTACTCATGTAGTTCAGGTAGCCACTCTAAATAAGTTAACTATGCAGCTGTCAAGCACATTGATTATTTCAATACTTGATGTATATATTCATAACTTCTATTTGATTTGTTCGTTGAAGTCAAGTGTGGCATTTAATTAGATTGGGAAACGGTGGATAGACGATGGTTCTTGCCTGAAAAATACATCCATAAAATCCTATTCACGAATTTTAAGGTATTTCTTATCATATGCATGATTATATATTAGTTCGTCATAGATTCAATGTGCATGGACAGATCATATAAATACTACCATATAATATTGTGAAACAGTCATGTGAAAGTGTTCTCAAAACACATTAAAATACAGGAGATCAATCAGGAAATCATATTTCATATATATTGTATTAGTAACACTATGCCTACGAAGAGGTGTCTACCAAATTTCAATTTAAAATTATTCTCCAAGTGTCATCGTTATTCCATAATACATTCCTCGACTTCTCGTACAATTTATTGTACGAAGAGTCGAGGAAGAAATTTATGGAAAAACAATGGAATGATAATGGAAACTTGGAGAACAATTTAAGATACTTGAAAGGTGTCAAAAGACACCTCCGTAGAAATAGTTTGATTAAAATAAACGCAATTATTACAATCGGATTTTGGTACAATGTGAATTAATATGATCTTACGAAAATAGTTCTTTATAAACATAATTTCTCACTGACGCACTGTCGCGTTGCTTTCCAAGATATATTTTCACTTTCCGTCGAGAACGTACTCGAGACATTGCCACGTACAATTCCCCGTGATTGAAAACGTCTTCACGAAGATCTATTCCAATTCATTGAAATGTTTGCCCATGCGATTTATTAATTGTTATCGCGAAAGCTAATTTCACTGGGAATTGTCTCCTCCCGAAAGTGAAAGGATATTCATTTTCACAGTACAAAGTAATGCGATTCATGAATACAATTTGTCCCTCTTTATCTCTTGTAAGAATTCTGCAACGTAATAAATTAGAACCTAATTCTAACAGTAACAATCTAGTACCATTACACAGACCTTCATTGATACTGAGATTCCGTATCAAGATCAAAACACTATTAACTCTCAAACGCAATTCGTGAGGAGGTAAACATGGAGGTGATAGAATATTAAAATATTCGGGTAAAATCGCCTCTGCAATACTTCCATCATCACGAACGTTTGAAACGGTATCTATACTCTTGTATAGTTTCTCTGTACTCTGATCAAGAAGTTGAACAACTTCTTCATTGATTCCGTCCACATCAACATTTCTGGCTGATAATATGGCGCATTTTGTAATTTCATGGAACCTCTTTTTATTGATCAAATCTCCATAAATATCCTGAACAATATCAGCATCAGGAGAAGCTAAATAACATTCTGGAATGACGATGTCATCTAGATCATTCAATTCTCCATTCCCCATTGCTAAAAGAAATCGCGAAAATTCAATTTCTTCAGGCAAAGTACGCATATTTTCAGTTAAAGAAAATATTTGAAAACTTGACCACAAGGGACTATTTTTAATTGAGAGATTCACCATTTCTGTTTGAGTGGCATTGATTTTGATTGGAAGCAGTTGTCTGAAATCACCTCCTAAAATAACAACTTTTCCACCAAATACTGAATTATTCTTCATTATGTCACGTAACGTACGATCCATAACCTCCAATGCGTATCGTGGAGACATTGGAGCTTCGTCCCACATGAATACATCAACACTTTCCAAATATTTTCCTTCTCCAGATTGAATTTCAATATTGGATGATGAATCGATGAACAAAGGAACTGGTAATGCAAACGTTTTATAAACAGTTTCACCTCCAGGAAGTAGTGTTGCTGCAATACCAGTGAAAGCCATTGCACAAACATTCTTATTTCTAGCCTTTATCAAGTGTGAAAGAGTAGTATAAATGAACGTCTTCCCCGACCCTCCTGGCCCATCTAAATAAAAACAAGTGACTTCAGTGTGATTTTGATGTGAGTCTGTATGATCAATTAATTCTAAAACAGTGTTTACGATTTTTTTTTTGTTCTTGGTTCAATATGTAATATTGTTGCATCCCAATATCCATAAGTTGCTAATGTAAAATACGTTCTTCAATTCCAATATTATCTTCCACAATTTGATTTATAGTTGGAAATGTTGACAAACTATATCCTTCACCATTCAACATTTCAGCGATATTTGCATATGCTTTTCTTGGACCTTGAATTGCACCAAATTTTTTGATATAATCTTTTGACAATGGGATTTTTAATTTTTTCCATAATTTCTCCGCACAAATGGGTTGACAATGAATCAGAATTCTCACAAATAATCTTTCAAGCTGTTGAGGCATCATCCAAATCGTAGCTTCCGCTATTGCTCGATTCCATTCTTCATCACCTTCTATGAGACCCAGCGCTGAACACGCTGCAATATATGATGAATATGTTACTCCATAGACTTTCCTCAACTGTTCAAAACTTTTTGCACCTCTCACAGTTAGCAATAGCAAACGCAGATGAAACAATTCTACTTGAGAAGGACTAATGGAATATATTCGACCAATCACATTAAACTGTGCTTTACGAACTTCCCATCTAAAAACATTCTCACCGTTCACTTTAATTTTTTTGAAAACGTAATTTTGCGGAATTTGTGAATAAGTATATTCCCTAGCTTCAGGCTCTCGCTCATCAAGTGCGAAATAATCCACCAACATGGTAACTTTATCTAAAGCGGATCTTAATTCATCTTCATTTACTTGGTCTGGAATAACTATATGCTGTTCATTCGCTACATGAATGGGTAACCTTATGATTGCATGACTCTTTCCTTGTAACGGTTCACTAAGAATACGCCAAACAGCCTCTACAGGTCCTACATAACGAGCTTCTATGTAATTATGAATTTCATTATACTCTACACTTTGGCCATCATTTGGATCGTCAATTACAATACAAGCTGCATCATGTCCCTTATCAACATATTTATATAAATATTTCACGGACTTTATACTTGGAACTACCTCAACATTGATATGACAGTTGAGAAGTAGTAATAATTTTGGATTATGTGGGACAACGTATCGGTTATCTACTATGTAATTGTTCGGACGTTCATAAGTAATTCCAGTATCACGCCGTCGATATAAAGGATAACTATCCTGGTCTATGGTTGTTTCTGACCTTAACAATCTCGGATAGTGTTTAGAGCATTTTCCATCTACTTCACACCAACTCCCACATGGACCATGAATCTCATGTTTCATTACTATCAAGTTTATTTACCTACATTATTGCAATGTAGGTGAACCATTGATATTCGGTATCTCAGCAGGAATATACCGATCGATAATCACGGTTGAGGTCATTTTACTATTTCGATGCAAAGTAACTGATAAATGCACATGCGGTAATCTACGTTTTTGAAATTCTATCACATATACATATGCTGCTACTTGGCCAAAGAGTTTTTGTCGAACAATAACATCCAATAAATAGTCTTTCTTGATATTGAAAACACGAGCACAAGTATTTGGTCTATCATGTGCTTGTTGACCAGGGAAAAGATTCTCTCGTATCTCTGGCCATTGTGGATTACACGTCATTGTTATGAAAAGATCAGGTTTCCCAAATTTACGAACTATTGCCATTGAATCTCGTTACAGTTGAACCATATTTCGTGGAGACCCCATATAAGTTGAAGGGAGAATAACTATTTTTCCTACTCCAACATCTCTACGACCAGTAAAGTCTCCCAAGTGGTCTTTCAAACCTACATTATTATCGACACGAAGTTTTTTTTTATTTTGAGATAGATAATTCATCCGGTCTCTTTCCACTTCAACATAAGAATCAACCACCCATTGCTGAAATAAACGACGTCCCATGAGAATAGGATTAAATTTTTCACGTACAGATATTCGGTATTTGGTATAAGCATTTCTGGGCATACGTTTCTGTTTGTTGTTTATTAAGAACAAATCTCGATGCCATCCTTGAGTACCGTGTGGATGAAAAATCGGATACACCCAGGGTTCAACATCTGGGTCCATGGTGCTCACAGACTGTAATTCTTTTGTATTCTTATCACGTATTACAACATAAGATTCTGGGATTTCACCATCAGCTGTCGTTGAAAACACTGCTGCAACTTCGTTACACCTTTGGAAATTATAACTTTGTCGGTCTACACCCGGTTTCAAAGTAAATAACAATCTCAGTTAATTTGGAATGTTTTCATCACTCTCGTGTGACCGCTGTTGTTGAATTTTTAATTCCTGTCCCATCATCTTAAAAGACTGTGCAAAAACATCATGTGATCTCATCATGTTATGTAGTGATAACAATATCTGACGATATAATGCAGGATCTTGATTCAAACAACAATCGACAGCCTCATTTGCATCTATTATGAACAGTTGACCATAACTGGGTTTCTCGTTCGGAGAAGGATATATAGATGTATTTATTTGATAATAAATTTTATCCTGGATTTTAAAACAATATGGAGCTCGACGAGTGCTGGGCATATTGATTGAATTCGGATTGAATGATGCAAAAGGAAGATTGCTGTTATAACTACGAATACGTTCATAAAATACACGAGATTTTGTATCAGTACCATCAAATGAAGCCCGAAGTTGTGGAGGTGGTTCCGGTAAAGGTTCAAGCCGAACATTTCCATGACTACAACAGTCATTGAAAGAAACCCGCGGATTTTGAACTTTCTCAGAATCAAAATGTTTTGCATTGCAATATATACATAATGAGTCCATTTTACCAATATAATGTTCCTGGAAAGGATTGTCACTAAACCCATTATAAATATTAACATAACCTCTTTGCCTACTGCGAGATATTTGTTTTCGCTCTGAGTTATTATATACTCTATTTGGAATTTCAATATCCATAACGACATCGCTTTGTGCAGAATTTTCTACTTGTGACTGATTCACAGTATTATTATCATTCTTACGCTCACGCCAACGTCGATTATTTTCTCGTGTCCTCTCTCTTTTCAAACGTTGAAACTCTCCCTCTTCTTCTGGAGTTCAATAAATTTTTCGTCGCGGCATGATGAATATAATAACACACGCACCAGAAAAGAACACTGCAATGAAATCTTTGTATTCACCCAAACAAATTATCAAATTCCGTGTCTGACTGTATTCAAAGTCAATGAATAGATGAAACATGAACTATCGTTTTTCATCAATTACTATATATATCATTGATATTCAGTATCATTGTTTTCAATCAATCAATCAATCAATCAATCAATCAATTAATGATAATTATCAAGAACCATAAACCATAAATCATCAAACATCTAACAGCTAACATCCAACATCTAAGATAAAACATTAATCGTCAAACATTAAACATTAAACATTTATCATGAATCTTCATCAACTGGGTCATAAGTATTTCCTCCCTGTATATTACTCGTTTCCTGTACGGAAAAAACAAACTATGAATAAATATTCATAATCTCCAATAGCTAAGGTATTTTTTGGCATTCTAATTCGCTGAACATGGGTCGTTTTCGTCTTCCCTATTGTAACTATGAGAAAGAGCCGTATAAGAATTCGAAAAAAATCTATGACGGAAGTTTGGATGTTCTTCTGCAATAAATCATCATTATTTTCTTCGAAGAATGGAAATGGAATTTTTCAATTCAACGAGGAATTACCAAAAATTGACATAAAACCAAAATTCTCAGGTTTTTGTCGCACAGTGGGGCCAAATGCCAAAAAGCTGGACAAAATTATAAGGGGCTCTCAAATTCGCTTGCGACTTCATACTCGGGAAGTTTATGGGGTCACTGATTACGAATCCGTTGTCAGAATTTCAAAATTCGAAATGGCGGATCCAATATGGCGGACGAAAATTGAAAGAAACCATCGGATTTCCTTCAAACTTGGTGATCAGGGGTTTTTGGGGTCGCTGATTACGAGTCCGTTGTCAGAATTTCAAAATTCAAAATGGCGGATCCAATATGGCGGACGAAAATTGAAAGAAACCATCGGATTTCCTTCAAACTTGGTGATCAGGGGTTTTTGGGGTCGCTGATTACGAATCTGCTGTTTGAGTTTCAAAATTCAAAATGGCGAATCCAATATGGCGGACGAAAATTGAAAAAATTATCAGATTTTTTTCAAATTGGGTACCCAGGGATTTTTGGGGTCGCTGATTACAAATCCGTTGTCTGCATTTCGAAATTCAGAATGGCGGATCCAATATGGTGGAATAAAATCGAGAAGATCATCGGATTTTCTTCAAACTCGGCATCCAGGAGTTTTTGGGGTCACCAATTACGAATCCGTTGTCAAAATTTTGAAATTCAGAATGGTGGATCCAATATGGTGGACAAAAATTAAGAAAATCATCGCATTTTCTTCAAACTCGGTACTCAGGGGTTTCTGTGGTCGCTGATTACGAATCCACGGTCTGAAATTCAAAATTCCAAATAACGGATCCAATATAGCGGACGAAAATTGTAAAAATCATCGGATTCCCTTCAAACTCGGTACCCAGGGGTTTTCGGGATCGCTGATCACGAATCCGTTGTCAGAATTCCGAAATTCAGGATGGCGGATGCCAAAAATCAAAACTTCATTCATAACTTAATATTAAACAAGAACTAAACGGCCCATTTTGTTGTTCCTATTATGATCATTATTATTATTATTTCCAACATTGAATCATTATTAATATAATTATCGAATGATATTAACACACCAAATGTGTTGAATCGAAAGATATATACATTCACAATATATACAATAATATAAAAAACTGAAATCGTAATGGTTTTTACTTTTGCCACACTTTTTTTACTCAGATTAGTCTTCTTCTCCACTCTCAGAGGAAGATAATGGGAAAGTTACGTTGTCTTTATCAAGTATATCCGGAGTTTTGATCAGGCTTAACACGTCTCTAGGGAGAAACTTCAGTTTTCTCTCGGGCAACTGTCTTTTACTCGATAACATTGGATCAGAACTCAAAAGGAACCATTTAAAAATGTCTTCATTCGTTTTTTCTCTACTGCATTTCCTGGAGTGATGCTCTCGGTACCTTTGGAAATGAATGTTGTTAAGATATTTGAATATAATTATGTATTCATCGACACCGTTAAAGCTTTTGATCTCAACATGACAAGCAAAATCAAGGAAAAACAAAAAGCAGCTGCACTTTGGGGTCATCAGTATAAATTTTTGAATAAATCCTCTAATTCATAAGTTTACTTGATTCTCAAAATTGTTTTCTAGTCCATGAATTTATGTTTCCAGAGGATGAACAATGTGGCTTATTAATAAAAAAAAGTATATGAATATTCATGATTCCCCGAATTCCTTACCAGAACAAAACAATCTTCGCGAACATATATTCTCGTGGTTACCATAAATATATAGTTTGCCTAGTGGTCAAAAACGTATTGTGCAATGTATCGAACTGATTGCAGTACTTGAGAAGTCAAATTTTTCCCTTCAAAGTGTCGAGTCCACTGTGACAAATATAGACTATTATTAAGTGATATACATCATTTTCACCTTTTAAAATCTTTGTTACGAGCCTCTTGTGCTCCCTCAGTCAATTGGCCTATAGGTAGAAGAGCAGATGCAATGATTTCAGGTCCGTGGATCAAAAACTTGTGCATCGTAGGTGACATTGGGTACCACGGATATTTTGTCGCGTAATAGCGTGCCGTGTCTAAAGCGTAACTCCGAAACTTTTCAACGTCTATTTCATGCCCACTTGAAACGGTAGCTAATACTACATGAAGTCGTTGTATTAGGTTGACATCCACCCCTGTGATTTCGGCAGAAACTTCGGGTTGTGCGAAAAATCGCCTAGCGGTATTCCCATCATTTGAGTTCCCAAACCCTGGCTTAGGAACATCGACAATGAGGCCACATTTTTCTTTAAAACTTTTCTGTACAACCTTTTTTCGTTCTTCCACCAAAGCTTTATCTTGTTTTCGTGCTTGCCACTTCTGAATAGGTAGCTTATAAGACAAATGCAGGAGGCCCTCAAAAAATCGTATCCAGCCGTGTAGACAAGACAAACCAAACTGGAGGTTTTCGGTTTTGACCGGCCTGGATACTATATCATCAATTTTGTTGAATTCCTTAGATGTTGCACCACCTATATAGCACTTCTGGGTATAGGTTGTCTCAGTTATGGCATTGCACACTTCCCGTCCACCATAGGAAAAATCATCTCATGTTTCACTGAAACATGTTTTTCATCAGTTCTGAAAGAAGTAGCCCTCAGATTTTCTATTTCATTATCAATCCGTAGCTTCTCTGCAACCGAAACTTCAGTTGATTCTTTCACAAACTCTATTTTGATTGGCCTACAAGATCTGGTTGATGATGGCCTTGGATTCTGCCAAATTATTTTTGAATTGCAGTGTAGGCGGAGAGGCACAAGTGAAGTAATGAACACAGCGGAATCACTAGCTTCCGAACTTTGATATGCTTGTTTGTATGAGGAGTGGCCAGAGCTCCCATCAAACCCCCATTTGGAAATAAGTACCAGGTTTTGTAACTCTTCATCAGATAAAGTTGACAAAACCGAATTCTGTAGCTTTAAAATACGTGTAGCTGTGTGATCAAGAAGTGCTTGTAGCTGCACAACAGCGCAGGTTTCTGAAATCATCTTTGAAATCTACAAACGTTGTAGAATTCGATAAAATTCGCTACAGAAACCCCATGTGTTTCTAAAAATTTTCCTAATTTTCTTGGGTTGGATTCAACCCTCTTAAGCTAATTTTTTTTGCAGTCAACTGTTCAAATTGAACTACTAAGAAAATATAGGTTGTTGAAACACTCACCTATAGCAGCGGAATCCATCTCATTTGGAATTGTATGTTAACATTGAATGATTTTAAAAAACGAAAAATATTCACCAAGCTCCAAACTTGCACGCGGAAAAAAGTTTACGGTAACGATTACTAGCAAGAGTAAGAATTCGGTGACAGCTATTGCA
The DNA here is from genome assembly GCA_018340375.1 of Gonatopus flavifemur. Lineage (NCBI taxonomy): Eukaryota > Metazoa > Arthropoda > Insecta > Hymenoptera > Dryinidae > Gonatopus > Gonatopus flavifemur. The sequence goes on from JAFFJZ010000101.1 coordinate 22,337, forward strand.
CAATTGTGATAAGCACCATTTGAAATCAGACCGATTACAACCAACTATTTACGTTGCCATGGAAACGATAGGTTAACATAAGAACGATCACCAAATCGCGAGTCATGATTCAGTTCACGAAAAGCAAAGAGATATCAATACTTGAATAACATTTATAAACATTTAGGAAAATGACGGTTACTTTGAGGAAAAAGAGCATCGCTGAAGAATGTTAGCAGTGAAATTACCAAAAATTCGTAGTAATAATACTAAATGTTGGTAGTTTTATTGTCATTTCCCATAGTGAATTCATCAACTCATAGTAAATTCACTACGAATATTCTCCAGCAATACTGTTTTTCTCTCAATGGTCCATCATCTTCCTGAATATCAATGATTTCTGGCTTTTGTGTACCCTGAGCCCGCGATGAGAAGAAAAACGAATGGTAATCAATCTCATACAGTTTTCCTCGTGCAGCAAATGTACACTGGAAATAAAACACATACTAACGTTGAGATAAAATTCAAAGCGAATCTACTGAATTCTGAGTTTTGTGTCCACCATATTAGATACGCTATCTTTGATTCTTGGAATATGACAACTGATTCGTAATCGATGACCCCACAAAACCCTGGATACCGAGTTTGAAGGGAATCTGATGATTTTTTCAATTTTTTTCTGCCAAACTGGATCCGCCATTCTGAATTCCGGAATTCAGACACCGGATTCGGAATCAGCGACCTTAAAAACCTCAGGGTACCGAGTTTGAAGGCAATCCGATGATTTTTTCAATTTTCATCCGCCATATTGGCTCCGCCATTTTGAATTTTGAAATTCAAACAACGGATTCGTAATCAGCGACCTCAGAAACCCCTGGGTAACGAATTTGAAGAAAATCCGATGATTTCTTTCAATTTTCGTCCGCCATATTGGATCCGCCATTTTGAATTCCGAAATGAAGACAACGGATTCATAATCAGCGACCCCACAAACTTCTGAATATCAAGTTTCAGACGGATCGAAGGACTCCTCATCACTCCGTCTAATTTTTTGTGATTTCCTGCACAAAAACATGGCGGAATTGCTCAGGGGCAGACATGGGCAGCCGTTTCTTTCCCTGATGTTTAGGTAAGAGTCCCATCTACCACCTCCAATAAGTTAAACGACGTAATTTTGCGTAATTCTCTACTATTCCTTCAAAAACCAAACACATTTTCTCATTTATAGATATAGAAATTACATCCAATCATTGCTCTGTCAGTATTTTCTACTCATCAAATTGATATTCCCTTAATTTTTAGTGTATTCTACATAGTTTCAGTAATAGACTCCAATTTGAAAAAGTTAAATCGGTTGATTATTCGAGATACAGCGTCTTTTTGAACATGCTCGTTATTTTACTGTCTTTCAATCACGCGGATTATACTTCAAAGAGGGTATTTTGCAACTGGTACACAAGGGCAGGGGGAGGGGATCAGATCCTCTTATAACAGAATTCCAATACTTGGGACATCACCTTACTTATCCCAAGGGTCAAATATCCCCAACTACAAACTTCATTTTTGGGGTTTTGGCCAGCTTTTTGGCATTTCGCCCCACTGTGTGTCGGTCGAAAACCACCCATGTTCAGCGATTGAGAGATAAACTGTTCTACACTTTTGGTCCAACACTAAACGTACACCAAAATGGTCGCACTGTAAAGGAGCGATATTCAACTAAAAAACACCGTACAGATTGTGTACAAGTCTACCGCAAAATTTATTGTTCCAGCTCAAACTGGCATTGGAATAACACTACCCAGGTGAAAAAGTTTTGTGAAATTCTTGTCAGGATTTGGTTCTACACAGCCATTCTCACTCATTCATGTTTCATGTTGCATCAAACTCATAAAATTCGTGTAGAACCAAATCCTGACGAGAATTCTACGTAAATTCTTCACCTGGGTATGCAGTGTCAAAATAACACCGTCAGAGATCAATACAATATTAATTAGGGTGCACCTTCACCAACACTGCTAATTTCCTTACAGTATATTATTATTTGTTATTTTTACTTCAAAAAAATTTCAACAACCAAATTATTGAGAGTACAATGTTGATGCCTAATTAATACTGAAACCGTTCTCAAAAAAACACAACATCAAACAGATCCTACCTGAATGAACAATTGAATGGCCAGATCGAATAATCGGTTGTACGCGTGACCTCCCGTCTAGGACGGATGGAGGTAGGCAACCATCACTTAACGCGTTTTAGAACTTTCATATCAAGGGAACAATGTAAAATTCGCGATACTAGAAAGCTTTCAGCGGGAAAGTTGTTGCGAATGTGTCAAACAACACTGTTACAAATTCTGAGACAAAAAATTCCGTACTGTGAGCTTAGGAATTATCACAGGTGAGATAGGAAAAATGCCATTGATGAAGATGTATATTTTCCATTCATAGAGTTTTTTCTATTCAACCTGCGATAATTTCTAACTCACAGTACGAGATTTTTTGTCCCAAAATTTATCATGGTGTTGTCGAACACATTTGCAACAACTTTCCCGCTGGGAATTTTTCTAGTATCGCAAATTTTTCATTATTTTTTTCAATAATAAGTTCCAAAAACGCGTTGAGTGGTGATCACCTACCTCCATCCGTCCTGGACGCGAGGGAAAGAAAAACGTTATCGAAAGTTATGATTTTGCGACCGCTCAAATCTCCGTTCCTTATTATCCACATGCGATGAAACTACCACCACGTTTTTGCCATTATCTCGTGACGAACTCTTATGCGTTACATGCCAATTGATGAAGACAAAAGGGAATTATTATGCAAACCGTATTGTTTGCGAATATTTTCAGAGCATGCTATTTTTTGTTTGTATCATTCGAATGTCATGAATGGGTGGAAGTTGGTCCTATACTTCTTCATACCAATTTTTTTTTACCATTCTCAACTGTTACATTTATCAGTATTTTTTCCAACATTCTTGATAATAGGGCCCCGTTTCCACAGGACACAAGAGAATAGAGCTATCCTGTTTGTGATAGGATGATCGGAAAATGAACAAAAGATAACAGTTTTCTCCATTCTCTATATAAAAAACAAAATTAACCCGTGGACTCCACAGGGGTGCAATTTGAGACCAGCAAAAATTTGATTCCTCCATTTCTTCCTAACAACACATTGTAGTCCCGCCTCCCCTCTACGTTGTTCGAATGTCTCGAAATTGGATCATTATGTTTTAAATTATTGACAGTGAGGAACCAAGAATCCCAATTTGCATCCGTTTGGAGTCCATGTGTACTGGATAGAGGCGTGGAGACCACGGGTTAATAAACGGAATCCTATAAGATGTACTCCGCACTGTGTATCTATAGTGAAAGGTCACCTTCACCTTAATTGTCCCTTGTGCGTGATAAAAATTAATAATAATACAAACATCCAGTTATCATTATTCAAAATTCATCAATATCACATACGATGGTGCGAGTGTTCAAAACATCAGTACAAATCACAATATTTTATATATTCTATTTTGATTATAAGATTTATATGAAGGAAGACGTATCAAAGCCTGACCTTGTTCCAGTAGCTGACCCTTCGTGTATAAATTCAAAATAATAAATCAAAAATTTATCACGTTGAAAATATTTATTGAAATTCCATTTTGGGATCATCCATGAAAAACGTTCGCTTTCCAATATGTCTGTCTTTCTCAGACCTTACTGACTTCACGTTGATGTGACAAAGATATGAACAACAGAGAGGGAACGTATTTTGTGGATGATCCCTTTCCCAAACGTTCCGCAAGTTTCGCACAGAACTTTGACAAATATTAATAATTGGCTGATCGAATCGTAATTATACCTAAAGGGTCAGCTACTGGAACAGGTTCAGGCTTCGGTACGTCTACCTCAGCCTGGTTCGGAAAAAATGGTATATCATTCCCCAAAACCCGCAGCGATATATCTCCTCAGTTATTAGTAGAAAAAGATGCCTGAGAAAATTGAGATTCTCAATATTAATATACAGGTGTATCTCATCGGTATTCCAATAACCCAAGAAGAACTTTTTTTACAGTGAGAATAGTTACAATAGAATTTTATAACTCGTTTTGATGTCGACATATATTATCAGAATAAGCAATTGATAGTTTTCGGAAAAAATAAAGATACTGTTTCATGCAATGTACAATATGCATTATATAATACAACATACAAGATACAGAAATTTTGTAACTAAAATTTCATGATACAATAGGAAGTGTCGAAATTTTATTGGAACTGAAAAATAAGATCTAATTCAACGCTAAACGCTTTTGAGGAGTGAATTTATGAAAAGATCATGCGAGGCTGGTTCCTACAGCGTTGAGGTAGTCCTGGATCGAATCCCGGGCCCAAATTCAGAACACTATCATCAAGTCGAGGCCGAGAGTCCAAGAGAGTTGATAATTATATCCATTGAGGCTACAATTCTTATTCATGACAAAAAATAACAACCTCGGCACATGAACAAACAACTGTGTCATAGCCAAATGAGATTTCTCAGCGTTTACCCATTAGAAAATCCTCTATTCTCAATCCGTTCATAACTTATGAGGGCTCAGGTTGTTCCTTATGGAATTTTTTGGGGAATTTCATCAACACTGAATATGCAGATTTGCAAACACCGGAGGAAATAATCTCACGTTATAACATTCATAACACAGAGGAATTGTTCTCTTATACCATTTTGAAATTCAAGAGAATCGAATGAAGTGAAGATAAAGGAACATTATATTCGAAAATGTCTCGAATTCACCCACAAATGAAAATGCATGCATACATACACAAAATAAAACATCAAATGAATTAAAAATATTATAATAATAATGTTTTTGTTTAACTAATAGCTGAGGTGTTTTTGGCATGCCAATTGTTTGAACATAGATCGTTTTCGTCTCCACTTGTGTAGCTATGAAAAAAGCTATATGCTAATTCGAAAGAAAATCATGACGCAAGTTTGAAAATTCTTCTCCAATGCATCATCATTATTTCCTTCTTCTTTCAAAAATAAAAATAAAATTTTTCGTTCCACCAAAATGACTTGAACTCAAAATTCTTAGTTTTTAGTCGATCGAAAACAACCTCTGCCTAACCACTGAGGGTTTCTATGATGAGGTAATATTATACGAAGTTTCAACACTCACATGTACAAAATGTTCCTCGTATATGATCATTCCCCGTCAAACGCACACAATACAATAATGTACAATGACACAACACCACTATAACACGTTATCAGTAGTAGTTGACCGTCGAGGGCACACAATACGCGGAACGATGAACTAACTTGCTAAGGGACTCCCTATAGTACCACAATCAAAAATTCCAATCTCCTACTCAAGGTGGGGGATAGTCAACTCCCTTTCTCAAGTGCGCACCAACGCGTCCAAATTACCGCGCGCTTGAGAAGGGGAAATGACCAACAACCAATCAAATTCGCGGAAAAGCGATCTCGCACTTCCGTGACATGAGTTTTATAGAAAAGGATAATAATATTATTATTATTATTATATTATTATTATAATATATTATATTTTTTCACATCCTATTGAAATGTTTTTGATGATTATAAAGCACTATTCCGAATAATTACACCCATTTTGTATTATTTCATTCATTACACTTATCAATCACAATCATACCCGGACCACCGGATTGAAGAGCCATCTACAACTTCTTCGTCACTACGTGAACACACCGAAGTTCGAGTCGGATAGGGCTGGTATCACCCACTATACGCATGAGTTGTACATATTATTTTTCCTAACAGGCGTGCGGGAAAGTGAGATTAGGTAACATTCCCGCACACTCTCGACCATGCTGGAATGTGGCACTTTGCACAGTGTTTGAAGTAAGCACTTTGCACACGCTGTTAGGAAAAAATGATCTCGTTGAATCCTGAAATCTGGGCGTGGAAACCACGTGGAATGACCCATATAACTTATTTCCATTACACAATAGGGAATTTTGGATATTTTTGACACACCAGGATGTCCCAAACGGTCCACTCAAAATTTGTATTGAATCTTGATGACTCCAAAGATTTGAGAAATTAACCCAAAAGTGTCAAGTTTACATTGAAGATCTGTCAATTTGAGACTCATCAGTGTTGATTTTGACACGAATTTTGAGTGGATCGTTTCTAACACAAAATTTTTTACTGTGTCAGGAAATTCAAGTTTGCTACATAAAATTCAGACGCACGGAGAAAGAAGATCATGGAATGATCGCTAGAAAAGATAGTAAACTGGTGACAACTACGAATTTTTGTACACAGTCGCTAACAGAGACGATTCTTATTTTGGTATACTATATTGTATTTTAATATACCAAAATAGGGGTCATTACTCATCTCTGTCAGCGACTGTGTACAAGAATTCGTAGTTGTCACCAGTTTACTATCTTTTCTAGCGATCATTCCATGATCTTTTTTCTCCGTGCGTACACAGTTATCCGAAATCGAGCTCACACTTTATACATAGAGATATCAACAGCTTTGAAGCCACCTACAAAATAATACATGGAAAGAAAAAAGTTATCAATACTTGAATAACATTTATTAACATTCAGAAAAATGACTGTCAGTTTAGGGAAAGAGAGCACCGCTGAAAAATCTTTGCAGTAAGGTTATCAAAAATTCTTAGTGAAAGTACTGAACGTTGATGGTTTTATTGTTATTGTTTACAGTAAATTCATACGATTTAAGTTATTAGGTGTGCAAGTTGGAACTCGGCTTCAAGCTGGTTGCATGGAACAAAATATTTGAACGCATCCAATTCGTCCGCGATTTTGGATATATGTATAGCGTGTACATTGCATTTGTCATATCAGTCATTTTCAAGTAGTAATTTCGTGTGTATCAATTTTATGAGATGGATTTCGATAAGCAACATTTACGCCATTGTATTCCATTCCGTTTTGAGATGAATAAAAATGCTGCTCAAGCTATGGAATTGATTATACGACATTGGGTCAACATTCTGTGAGCCATTCAATAGTGAAAACGTGGTTTACAAGATTTTGGAATAGAAATTTCAGTCTTGAGGACGATTCACGTCCAGATGCAATCAAAAAATTTGATGATGAAGAACTTGAAGTTTTACAGAATGAAAATCCATGTCAAACTCAAGAAGAGCTTGCAGAACAGTTAGGAGTTACTTGTCAAGCCATTTCACTCCGATTGTATGCATTGGGAAAAATACAGAAGGAAGGAAAATGGGTTCCTCATAAACTGACGGAAGAAAATAAAAGACAGAGAGTTGCCATCTGCATGAATTTGCTTTCTCGGTTCAAGAAGAAGAACTTTCTGCATAAAATCATTACGAGTGATGGAAAATAAATTTTGTACGACAATCCTAAGCGTAGAAAAGCATAGGTTGATCCGGGCCAGCCATCTGCATCAGTTGGAAAACCGAATATTCATGCAAAGAAAGTTTTACTCTGTGTCTGGTGGGATTGGAAAGGAATCATTCACTACGAGCTTGTCGAACCTAGCCAAACTATTACAGCTGAGCTTTACCGGGCCCAGCCGATCAAAGTAAGTGATGCTCTGGAGGAAAAAAGACCGCTTATGGGGCAAGGAAGGCGAAAAGTGATGCTGCTGCATGCTACTGCACATCCACATACAGCAAAACCAACCCGGGAACTCATCTTCAATTTAGGCTGGGAAGTTGTACCTCATGCGGCATATTCACCAGACTCAGCTCCTTCTGATTGTCACTTATTGAGATCAATGTCGTCATATTTGAAGGAGCAGCACTTCATGAATATGGAAGATGTCCGGAAATGGCTGGATAACTATTTTGTTTCAAAACCACCAAGTTTCTATCGTGAAGGCATTTATCTACTACCCGATAAATGGCAAAACACTGTAGATAATAACGGTGAATATTTTAATTGACAATTCTTGAAAGAAGTATTTTTTTAATAAAATTGAATTTAACAAAAAAAGCCGAGTTTCAACTTGCACACCTAATATTACAGTTCCTTTCAGTTACACAGAGCAGTTCATATGAAATTATAATCCTGATCCCAAAATTCGTGGATTGAGAGTGAATTTTTTCAATTCCTACGATGTCATGATTTTACTGGTTGAAAAAATCAATTTAAATCTATTAATGGGGTAGTCTTGTGAAAAACAGGGTTGTTTTCGAATGATTTTTTTTTCAAAGTAGGAAATATATTGTTATCGAAAACTATTGTGAGCATCAAAATATAAGTATTCAACTATACGGAAAGAAATTTTTGTCCATTCATCTTATGTCTAAAATGGCGGATCCAGAAAGTGCTCTTCTCTGCCAGCGTTGCGGATAACTCGGGAACGGCTAATCTAAAAGGAACAAACCAAACGATTTCCTCATCTGTATTGTGGTGGCTATGGTCCGTACTAGAATCAATGATTTTTTTCAAAATAACAAAATGGTGGCAATTTGAATTTTCTACCACTTTTTTGCGACTCAAATTTTTCAAAACGTCGGTTAATAACAATCAATCTTCATGATTCTAGTACGGGCCATAGCGACAACAATACAGATTAAGAAATGGTTTGGTTTAGTTTGGTTCATTTCAGATTATTCATTCCCGAGTTATCCCTATCGCCAGCGGAGCAAATCATTTTTTTGGATCCGCCATTTTGCACACAAGATTAATGGAAAAAACTTTTTTTGTGTAGTTGAATTCTCATATTTTTATGTGTCAAAAGTTTTTGATCACAATATACTTCCTATTTTGAGAAAAACATCATTCAAAAAAACCCTGTTTTTCACTAGACTACCTCCGTAACATGTTATAAAATTATTCACATAACTGTGATTCTTGAATTTGAGCAATCTATATTATTTCTAATACAGAATTGTTAATTCCAGTCTAATGATAAATTAATCGAATCTCATAACAAATTTATGAAATTCATTAACAAATTCTCAAATTTCATCATCATTCCTTAAATTGAAGAATTTTCTTACATTTGTGACTGCTTATAAAACTTTATATGAGATTCTCTATGAAATTTGAAGATTTTTCTAACCGTGTTCATAAAATAATGGTTTTTTACCTACATGAAGTTGTTTGGATCAAACATGACTTCCTTTTCGCGGTAGCAACCGTGAATATCCGTGGTCAAAATATCCCCGACGAAATATCCGTGACAAAATGTCCTCATACGAAATATCCTCAAATCAAATATCCGCTGACAAAAATATCCGCAAACGAAATATCCGTACCCAAGTAGCACAACAGGTTAGAGATGCTTAGAAAGTTCTTTGAAGTTCTGAGCATGTTTTATGAACATTCTTAGATTTTTCGAATGAGACTTTTTTGGATAAGTATATTCTGTGCACATTCTCAGAACATATTTTTCGAATTTATCCAAAACAGTCTCATCTGCATATTCTATGCATGTTCACGGAATGAACGCAGGATATTTGAAATGTTCTTGTGCTATTCGGGTACATATGTTTGATATTTTTGCATATATATTCTATTCATTTTATATGTAGGATTACATGATAATACTCTGATATTTCTGATCGCTTATGTATGGTAGGTTATGGTTTGTGTATGTATTTCGCCCTTGGGGGCGGGCAAAATTCTATTTTTTTGTCAAGGATGTAGTTGCAGCTTTGGTGTTTGGTGGGGTTGTGTTAGTCATTGAAGTTGAGTCGTAGGGATGTCGGCGTGATTGTACGTTCTTTTGTGATATGTTGTCTTTGGGAATCAGTTCGTCGATCAGTATGAGCTGTAACCGTGCTGTCTCAATTCATTCTTTCTCAAAGAGGTAAACCGATGCTTTTGCACGGTGGGTTTTTGTACGTAAAGAAGAGTTTGAATGAATCTAGTGTTACATGGCGTTGTGCTGAATATCGTCGGCTTTAATGTACCTGTGTTATTCATACGTCAACAGATAATCGTTCAGGTAATTTCATCGTGATTTTAAAATATGTTCGATCATTCTGGTAATCAGTGTATTAAGGTGATACCAGCGTTGGTAAGTCGCATCATTGGTTGAAAAAGGACAGAATCATGAGATACCCAAGCAACACAGGAGGTTAAAAATGCTAAGAACGTGTTTGGAAAATCCTACGACCACGCTTAGAACTTCCAAATGAGACTGTTTCAAATAATTATGTGTTATGCACCCCCATAGAATATCTGGACGAAATTATCCAAAATAGTCTCATTTGCACATTCTTTTCACATTCACTGTATCATTACAGCATATTTGAGAAGTTATTGCGTTATTTGAGATAGAAATACAGGTCCGATACCGACGCTCGTATCCCCTTAAGCAGTTTGGGTTTGTTCTTTGTGGTGGATATTGTTGGTGATGCACCAGTGCACGATCATCTTGCAGATGCTGCTTGTGTTCTGGGTGTTGGAGTCCGAAATGAGATTGAAAAACCTGCAAAATATTGTGATGATCCTCCGGCTGCTGTTATTGGAGAGGCAGTTTCAGGGGTTTCTTCACCAGTGGCTGTTCGGATCAGGCCCCTGGCAATCCCGTGTTTTATCATGGTGTCTACTGACTTTGCAGTTCAAAATTCCAGTATATTTCCAGTATTTCCAGTATAAATTCTGGCAAAATTCCAGTATCAAAATATAAGTCATTGTTAATTCAATCATTTTCATTTCTTCGAGGGTCTTGGACACTTCTAGTGGATATTTAGTAGTAATTGCTGCATATTTATAAAAGCAATAACAAGAATCATGATTTCCACATACACTGAGAGGAATCGCATAGTTGAATATTAGACAGCTAGGAAATATAGTCACTCTAAATAAAAAAGTCAGTTGCGGTAAATAAATTTTTTTGTCACAGCTAAATATTTTATTTACCGCGACTAAATTTTTGTATTCGTAACAAATAAAAAAGTTTATCCAATGGAAATGAAATATTTAGCTGTGACAAATAAGATTTATTTACCGCAACTGAATTCTTTATTTAGGGGTACTATATTTCCTAGCTGTCTAATATTCAACTATGCGATTTCTCCGAGTGTATAAAAGTCGTGATAATATCTTCAAAATTGGGCTATTAGGTTAGGATTTTGAGATATTTAAGGACATTTACTCGAAAAACGCATTTTTTGCTACTTTTAAGGTCATATGTACAGGATGCACAAAATTTCCTCGATCTTTCTCTCCAACTACATCATTTTATACCACTTTTCCCCTTTAGAATGAGTTATCAGACGGTTACACTGGTTGGCAAGCAAACCCTCCCTCAAACAAAATTATCATAAGTATGAAGATTTCAACGCCTCGAATCTCCTCTTGGACCGAGAGGAGTGTTTTGATAATACAACAAAATCTATTAATAAATACAAGCCGGCTCAATATATTGTTGGCACACGGGAAAAAATAATTCACTGTGATAGCTAAAAATTAGGTGTGGTGTTTCGTGCATTTGATATTTTTCGCTATGGTAGCTAATTTTTAGCTATCAAAATATCAACCACATAATTTTTCCCGTGCACATGAAAATAATATCAATACAACAGCTCAAGAGAATTCATTCATATAATTTTGCCCTTACGACAAAATTATTTTACTGCGACAACCATTATTATTTTGCTGGAAGGAAGAAATTATTTTGATGAATTTGTTTTGCTTGTTTTATTCATATTATTTTGATATGTTGAAAAAGTATTGAGTCAGCTCGTATTCATCAATAGGATTTTGTGGTGTCAACCAAGTCGTTCTCTAAATGCGTTGTCAGTTTTTTGTTATGACATCTAGATCTTGTGAAATTTTCATATACGATATATAATATTTTATATATGTTCTGGTAAGTTATGAAATCTGTCCCAACAGATTGAGCATTCACATTATCACCCCTTTGAGGAATATATTTCTTCCTCGTAGAGCGAAGCTTTGTGATCGTTTCCGAGGACCGAAAATTTTTTTGTCTCCGAACTCAAAATCTCTTAGACCAAAATGTTCCTCGAGACTCGTCATATTTTTATCACAGTTGTGGAACGAGGTCAGGGTGGCCCTTATTTTATATATGAAAAATTTATTTTCATTTTTCTTTGTCGACAAGAAAAGTTTTCTGTATTTCCCACTCTTTCATTGTGTTGTACATTATGAGGGAGTGCTACAGTATTTTTTAAAGAATTTCTTAAAGAGATTAAGACGGCCCTCGCGGCGTTTCAAGTTCAAAACTTAAAGCCCCGTGAGGGCCGTCTTAATCTCTTTAGAAAATTATGTAAAAAATAGCGTATCACTCCCTCATGATGTAACACAAAATGAAAGTAGTACTAGATGAGACAATTACAAGGAAAGACCCAAAAAATGTTGTGCACTCAGTACATAAATTCAAAAGTGGCCAAAAAACCCATTTTTCGAAGATTCGGCCTCAAATATCTCAAAATTCTGACGTGATGGCCCAATTCTGACTTCAAATTCGAGTTCTACGATGCGCATTACTTCATAAAATGGCGATTTCACACTGTTAGAAATTTCTGCATGAAGCTGCAATCACATCCCCAACAAGACACTCCGTCACATCTCCGTGGTCTCCACGGAGATAGATCGTATCTACGTGGAGACTACGGGGATGCAACGGAGTGTCCTGTTAGGGATGTGATGGAAGCAATTTCCACTCACGTGATTGAAAAAGTTCTTGAAATTTCAATTACATATGGATGAAAATTCAATCACCAAACTATACTATCGTGGGGGATATATTATAGCAAAAATTGAAAATGCAATCCCATGTGATTGAATTTTCAATTCAATCACCCAGAATTTGGAATTTCATTCACAAATGTACTTGAAAAATGCATGAAATTCAAAGAAATTTTCAACAGTGATTTAAAGGAGGATTTCGTTGCCGAGCAGTGAAATCGAATGCATTGAAATGCAAAGCAATGAATGCATTTTTATTTCAAGACTGAAAAATTTTTGCCGTTCATAGTTTGCTTAACTTGAAGATTTCTTCGATTTATTTTAACTGTCAATGGAATCATATTTTTCTTGTATTTTGGTTATACTTATCAGCGAAATAACGCCATCCATATTGGATTCGAAAATTGACTCGAATTTCATTTTGTAAATTCATCCAAATTACCGAATAAAAAAAACGATTGAATCTCAGATAAAACAAATCTACCCTCACAATTTATGTACTATTTTTTATGTATGTATGATATAACATCATTTCGTGCAAATGATTCAATTTTATTTATAATGGATCCATGTAGTTATGCATACTTATGTTTTCCGAGATGTTTTCAATCCCCATATCAATAATGCTTGAAAATCTTTCTGATTGTTACATGTTTTGTTACGTGGAATTTAACTCAAGTAAAATTTATAAGAATATTATTATGAACTACGTAGTTCAAGAATGGTATTCATCTGAATATCTTCAGTGTTATCGATATTTGATTCTGTTTTGTAGTGATGACTATTCTAATAGAAGTGTTATTTTATAGATAATTTAGTAAGCACCAACAGAGACATCACGCATTAATGGGTTCATAAGCATATTTTTCAATCAGCATAAGGAGAAATCATGATGACTATGATATTATCCTATGGAATGTACAGAAGATCGTTATTCAATAGTTTCATTTGAGGGTTCTAGGGATAATATCCATATCACGTCTGAATTATTCTTGAGCTACTTCAGCCGATTGAAGTTTGATTCGTTCATCGGACCGAAATGAAAATCAAAACTTACAAAACCTGACGAATCATTATTATTATTCAGTTCTTCGAATTGGCTCCCTGAAACTGGATCATTTGAAGAATGTAATGCAAGATTTCAGATCTCTAACAGCTGAGTATTCTGTCAATCGATCAATAAGTCGCGCTAATTCGTTTCGATAAACAATTCGGACTTCAGTCACATGCTACTTCAATCTTTCATAGCAAGAGAACCGTGTTATTTAATGAGAGGACTCGAATCGATATTTTGAACCCAAATAATTTTGATCGAAAACCATTTATAACATGGAATAAATTAAATGTATGTAACGTACAATTAAGAGGTTATATTTCATATGAAACCTTGATCAAAATAGTTTTTTTTTTCAATAAATATCCGTTTTGCCTGGAACCCACAATAGTATTCATATGGCGCTTTAAAACTGCATATTTCAACTCTTAAAACACTTGAATCCAAAGAGATGAAACCAGCTGTAAAACGATTGTAGGTATACAAAGGTCATCATAGATGTTTGATAATAAACTGAGCAATTCATTGTAAGATTATACGATTGAGGTGTTGATCGATTGAAACGATGAATTGTTGTCTGGTAATTAATTCATCAACTAATCGGTGAATTCCAGTTTGATTTGTTCTTTTTTATTGGTAGATTACGTTAATCGTTTTTCCGGTCAATTGATGAATTTTCATGAACAAGATATATAAGTGAACAAGAGGTGAGCGATCTTGTGAGTCACGCTGATAGTGTTTGAATCTATCATCAATCATCAAAATCAATTCAAATATGGAGTTTTGGAAATTATTCATGGCAGAAGGGTGCACCTTACCTGAGTAAATTCGAATTTTTCGCGAAACGGTTTGTTACCACAGTATACTTCTTCTGAAATGCGTGAACGATGCTGTCTATAGCTGAAGTGCATCACATATCACGTGATGTTTGGTTTCGTATATTTCGTACCCAGTGACCTTCTGATAGTACAAGCAGCGTCCCTTGCGGGCAGTTTGGGAAATAACGAGCGGTGAAGAATCGTTACGTGCATTTTGTATCAAGTTGCACTCCACTGATGGCGCTGTCATGCGGTCACACATAGAGTACCTATGATAAGAGTAGCGCCAATAGACTCGAGAGTGGTGAGGGAAATGCCGCTACCGACTACCGCCATGTTGGGAGATATAATTGTGTACCATGTGTGATTCGTGTATGTCCGTGATTGATGTGGGTGAGTCACGCAGACAGTAACACACTCCGATACACCGATAGTACTCACACAATATCATACCCCAATACGGCGCCTGTTGGCGCTACTCTTATTATACGTACTCTAGTCACAAACTTTTTCTCACGTATGTACTGGCACAAACTCTCCAAGTTTTCTGGGTTTTCTGATAGGTCTTTTACTTGGTTGATGAATACGTGTGGCGTTAGTTCAAAAATGTGCACCCAGACAGGACACAAATGGTAGACCCTCATAGTCCCGAAAGTTAATTTTCCCGAAGTTGCAAAGTCTCGAAATTCATATGCCCGAAAGTGCATTAATCTTAAGGTTTATTGTCTGAACGATAAACCACATCATTTTCTGTGATTTATAATTTGGAATAATGCACTCTCTGAACAACAAACCTTTGGATTACTGCACTTTCGGGCATCTGAAATTCGGGATTTTCCACCTTCGGGTAAATGAACTTCCGGGACTGTGAGGGTCTACCGACACAAACATCTCAAATGGATTGTGGAATATTAACTCTTCAAGAACTCTCTTAGAATACAACAAGTTTTTGAAGAGTTTCAAAAAGAATCCCTTTCGTCAGACATTTGCGAGTTCTGTTGGAATTCTCATAGCGATTTCCACTGATTGCACTCAGTGCGAACTGCCCTATTGTTATGTCTTCTTGACCTGTAATCATAATGAAGGATAGAAACTCTTTGAGGACTCTTTATATTCTAAGAGTTTTTGAAGAGGTCTTTTTCCGAAATTCATTCTGGATTCTTGTGTGCTGTCTGGGCAAGGATGTCAATGCCACAAACTCTTTTCAGAACATTCAAGTTTCATTCCCTCAGGTTATCGAAATCATCTATGAGAAACACATGTTATGACAATCGCATCTCAGTTTATCATATGGAAAACTTATAATCATTATGAATACCTCAAATACATGGATTGATGATCATATGAAAAACTTATAATCATTATGAATATCTCAAATATATCGATTTATGATGGAAAAAGTAATTGATAAATCCATGACTGAGCGTCTTGAAGATTTTTGTTTGATAATCAATCTGCTTCGTTCGATCTAAGGTGTTCTAAGTTGCCCCAGCCTGCACCAAACCAGTCAATTCATTTTATAACTAAAAGAGCCGATCAAGAATATCCGGAGAAAGTTGGAGCAACTTGAAATACCTTTACACGAACGGAGCTCATGTATAGGAAATGAATCTTGCACAAAACTTTTTTTATCAACTATTCAGATTTGTGCCTTTATAAGAATCTACCAATGGATAAGATGCCCTTTCAATCAGTAAATTTTCCGGCAAACAAACCTTTCGTACCATTGAAATACCTACCAAAAATAAAAACAGTTTGTAGAAATATTTTTTGAAATTTTTTCAGAATGTGATAAAAAATTCCAGTATAATTCCAGTATTTCCAGTATAAATAAAAAATTCAAGTATAATTCCAGTATCTCCAGTATTTCCAGCATCAGTAGACACCCTGTTTATCTGTCCAAAATTCGTCCTGGGGAGGCTGGCTGTGACATCGCTAGCTCTGGCAGGGAATTTTCAATACATCCGAAGAACACTTCTCACGTAAGCGTATGAAATTGCGTACGAGTTCGATGGAGTATCTGCGCATTGATTGATTCTTATGTTCATTCCAAATTTCCCAACATGCCATCCAGCGCTCCTAGTGGGTACACGGAGAAAATCCTACACTAGTGGTTACTGTAGCTCACACGACTGGCTCGTGTTATGCAAAAAAATCATTCCAACACTATTGATTACTGTGGTAACACGAATCAGTCGTGTCTCCACAGTGGAGAATAGTGTAGAGAAACGAACCTTTAGTGCGCAGACACGACTGACCCGTGTTACCACAGTGACCAGTAGTATTGAAATGATTTTTTTGCATGACACGAGCCAGTCGTGTGGGCTACAGTAATCACTAGTGTAGAATTTTCTCCGTGTAGAGGACATTCAATGGATATGAATCTAGTACAAAATCATTCAAGTGTCAGGGGCCTGGTTTGGGTGCCATCTTGTGATTTACTTGCACGCGCCGTTCAGTGAGTTCAAGCTAAGGAATATCCTCAATTATTGAATCCAAATTATCTTGCTGACCTTGAGATACTGGATTGTTATACGGTTACATGGGGGAATGCATTGTTTTTATTGCATGATAGTAAAACTGGCGATGGATTCTTGATTTTTCCCACAGTGAAAAATTTGGAGTTTCTCTCTGAATGTAGTCAGTGGCAAGGTCATAGGACTTTTCGTTCAGTTCCGAAAATTTCCTGCCAGCTGTACACACTGCATGGAGTCCGAGACGACAATGTTGCGCCTCTGGTGTATCTATTGGCTGCGAATGAATCCAAACGTGTTTATGAACAATCCTTAGAGTGTTCAAAAGAATTGAAACATGAGCTGAATCCAGAGCGACTCATTATTGGTTTTGAAACAGGTTTTTTGAGTGATTTTGGAATAGCATTCCTCACAACTACTATCGTAGCCCATATAAAAATGTTTAGGTTCCGCCCATGCTAACAATAGAATATAGCTTGGCGGAATGTTGACAGCCAAGGCTTGAGTATCTATAAATATTCAATGTTGATCAACAGCAATTATGATGTTGCACCGATATCGATGTTCAACGAATTTAGGTTGTCAAGCTAGCATTGATTCACAATTCCGCCAGGCTTGACGCTTGCTAGGCTCATCCTTGGTCCAACATTGACTGAACGATAGATTCTATTGAGAGTGAGGATCTTTTGGAAACGTGATTGAATACTGCCACAAACTTTGGTATAGTCTGGAGAGGAATTAGTTTTCAATGTAGCACTGATCATTGGTAATAGCATGGCTCAATATTGGCATGCTCCTTAATTTTAATTTTTGATGACTGAATTGCCAGCTAAGTTATCGATCGAATGTTTCTCGCGAGTAATGAGGGATGTATACAAGGAATATATAAGGCTCAAAGAATTCTCTGGAAGAACAGTCAATTGCTCTTTGTTACAGGGTACACCAGAGGGTTGCTACCGCTGATCCATATTGTGTACACTTCTCATGGCAAACTCTAGCGACAAAAAACACCGAGTTGTTCACAGATAAATGAGGAAAACACAATACTGTCCCAAATAACATATATTGGGAATTGTGAAATGCGCATAATTTTCATATATTTTTGGGTTAATTATTTTTTACAGTTTGATCATCGGCGCAGCATTGATAAACAAATTTTCTATTGTTTGCCAATGATGGTGTTCAGTTTGGATGAGGGAGTAAACAAAACTGTTGCTAATGAATAATTGATATAAGAAATTTGAATGTTCAACTGTATGAGAGCATACCTCCGCTTCGGTTGCGGTCGAAAATTTTAGTGAGTAGCGTCACTTCATTTTCTTGGCGCGACCTCGAAAGGGCAAGCTTACAAACGGTACTTTTCCCATTCGGGGTTTCCCAAGTTGTGTTTTTGTGTATTGAAGTATAGAGGTGTGGATGTGTCAGTTTGTTGATGTGAAAATGTGTCGGTGTGCATTTTCTGTGATGTGGGTGAGGCAGTGCCGTAATAGCCCCCCTTGGATAAGAAAAATGTTATCACAAGATAACATCTTCCTCTCTTTACGTCATTTTGTAACTCTTTCACATGTGTGTATGATGTATGTGTATGTGTTGTGTATGTGAAGAACTTATAATTATAATATAAATGAAAGAGACAAAATTGAATATAATTTTCGTGTCAAAATTTATATAAAATTGTTAAATAAGTATACTATAATATTAATTATTTTGATGATCAGATCATTCTGAAATGAAAGAAAACTTGTTTCGTTCATGGAGTATATACAGGGTGGGGCAAAAGTCTGGAAACACCCCCATAACTTTTGAACGGGGCATGATGATTGGATCAAATTTTTTTTTAATCGGAGTTTCTTTTATCCGAATTTCGGCATTACCCAGAATCAACGGCGTGGATGTGTCGGAAACCTGTTTCCTTGTGTGTGTGTGTGTGTGTGTGTGTGCGTGCATGAGTGTGTGTGAGTAGGTGTGTGTGGGTGTGTGCGTGTGGGTGGTTGTGAGTGTGTGTGTGTGGTTGTCCGTGGGAATCAGGTTTCCGACACGTCCACGCCGTTGATTCTGGGTAATGTCAAGATTGGGATAAAAAAACCTCCGATCCAAAAAAAATTTGATCCTATTACCATGTGCCGTTCAAAAGTTATGGAAGTGTTCCCAGACTCTGCCACATCAGACTATTCAAATTACGATAACTCAGCAGAAAATGATCCGATTTCAAAAAACAAAAAACTGCTGGATTCGGGTTGAAAACCCTTATCGAATGACGTATCACAAGCGCCCCCATCTCGTTTGAAATTTGGATCCCCTCATCGTCCCCTACAGGGCTGAGGAACTCAAAGTCACCTGTCAAGACAGCACTAGATCCCTCCTTTGATTCAGAAAAAATTTGATCCAATTATCATGCCCCGTTCAACAGTTATGGGGAAGTTTCCAGACTTTTGCGCTACCCTGTATATCCATGTATGTAGAATATCAAATGGGTTCAAATTGGTAATATTGATTTCTTCAACCATGCAAATATATATTTGGTATAATATTCATTTGTAGCAAAGTATATTTTCATATAGGTTCATACGTTTATAGTAGAAAAGGGGTAGAAAAACACTATGGTAATAGTAATTTCGACAATCAGATGAGTATATAATTGCTATGATTTTCTTTTTCTTCTGTGAAGTCTACGCTTATATGATGTTAGAAAAAGAGAGGGGGAAAATGGATACGCGATGATAATAGAGATTTCGATAATGAGGTTGTTACATAGTTGTACTTGTTTTTTGTTCATATGATCTACGATAATGGTGATATATTCCCTTATTTGGACTCTTGTTTGTTATGTCCGGTGGCAGAAGGCCTGTACATGTGTTGTATAGAGGAAAGGTGGATATAATAGTAGTGAGGAAGGTGTTCCTTCATCCTTGAAATCTGCTACAAACTCCAGTATTGAGTGAACAGAGCACTCGTGCCATTCCGTCCACTCTTACCACCTTGTAACCACGTTGACCCGAGTCGGCTTCTCCTCCTGGTCCATGAAAAGGAACTCCTCTATGCAACATTTGCATTTTGTTGCGGTTTGCAAATGCAGGATTACTTTCTGGCACGTTATGCTTGTATAATCAAAAAAATCTCTATAAACCGTCTCGTGCCCGAAAAATCTTTGTGTATTTTCATATTTCGGTGTGTTTTCCTTGTGACAATCTTCGCAGATTATCGTTTTCCCTACAGAGAATATTGAATTAGAGGATGAATATAATCACTCTCATTTAGGTATGAAACTTAGGTTTACACATGTAAAAACAATATAATTATTTCTTATGAACGATTCAGAAAAACCGAGTACGAGACGACCGCCACGAATGCACACGTTGTGATGTCGCCATAATACTGTTAGCACGTAACTGATTCTTCTAGACTACAGGTGTTCCTACTTCCACATTTGAAATATAGATTTACGAGTATACTAACAGAGAATACATCTTCGCCGGTTCTTTCAGTATAGCACACTGCTTGATGTAGTTGTCCGTATATCTGTAGGAATTCTTCTAGGATCACCCCGTCTATGTCTGTTTAGTTCTTGTCAAGTTCCATCGGAGGTAGCCCGTGCTCTTCCTCTTCCTCCGTCTGTACTAGGACGTTCAGTACATATCTGGAATAATAGATGTTTGTATGATTATTATTTTTCTTTTGTTTTCGGAGTTCCCCTTTTCCTCCCTTCCCCCTCTCACTTCTCTTCCTTCATTTTCATTGATTCAAGATGATACGAGACGGAGGGGGTGATGATTTCAGGTGGTAATCTTGGGTGTGTTATATATATAAAAAAAATGCATTGTCTTTTTTTCTCAGACGTAAAGGTACTACTCCTGCGTCTCTCGTATATTGTCTGTTGTGTGTGTTGTGTATTGTTTGTTACATAATATGTATATATACTGGGGTGTTTCATTCTTGAGCGAGATTTTTGTTTCATCTGTCCTACTTGAGAATTCGATATACTCTACAGGAAAAAATATATTCCTCTTGGAAAAAAAATTCCAAGCGAATAAGAGTCTTAGCTCATCCAAAAGTTCAGTTTCCCATTCGAGTAACATAGGAAACTCATTATTAACACTGGTTTCAACTCGGTTGTCTCGATGCTGAACAAATTTTTTCCGAAAAAATGAATATAATAGGCTTGGAGGGGGCATAAAATTCACCACAAAAATGTTTCCATGGAATAAAGTTGTACGACCGATAGTTTCGGGAGTGAACTTTGATAAAAATCAACATCAAAGCTTTTCTAATTCTGTATTTATTGATTCCACATGCGGAATTAACTAGCAATACACTTTATGAGGCTCTAAAATTTATAATCTTAGGAACTACTTATTCAGATACAATAATTGAACGTAAATTTCAATAAATACAAGATTATAGGGGATTTTGGGCCGATTTTTGATAAAGTTCACCATTTAAGCTCTGTAATTCCAAAACTATTGGTCATACAGTTCTATCTCATGGGAACTTTTTTGTAGCCAATTTTTATGCCTTACAAGCCCATCATGTTGATTCGCTCGAGGAAAATTTTTTGAACACCGTAAAATCAAGTTGACACCGAAGTTTAGCAGTCTCCTGTGTTATTCAAATAGGGGATCAAATTTTTGAACAAGCTAAACCTCTAATTCACTGAGAATTTCTCTTCGTACAGGAATATTTTTCATTTTCCATAAAATATCAAGTTTTCAGTTAGGACAGAAGAAAAACTATCGCCCGAGAATGAAACACCCTAATATATATGCTATCACACGAGCTGGGGCAAATCTGTACAGCAAGGTTACTATGATAGTTGTTGTGATCATCGTTGTCAATCCATGAAGACCGTTCTCTAGGAGGTTCAATTTTCTCAAATCTCTTTTTTGTTTCTTCATTCCCTCTGCCTGTTTTGCAATATCCTCTAATTTTGTCTCTAGTTTGGTTAGTTCTGTTGTGTCAGGATGCATTTCCTCATTTACTATCGCAACTTGAATTTCAGAAAAATTGACGTCTTCTAACGCGTTTTTTGATGAAGAAGAATTTATTTTGATCGGGGGTACATATATTCTATTCGTTTTTCACGAGTAAGTCAGCGCTGTTGGTAAAGTGACCGATAGAGAGTTTCCCGTACATTTTTCTTCGATCTTTAATGTTCCTGTGCCTCTAAGCGTTACCGCAGTGGTTCCTCCATTTGGACATTCAACATGCATCATTTCTTGTTCTGGAATCGAGTATAGCCATGCGTTTTCCTCCAAATTTGGTCCAGAACGAAGTTTTAAGGTCTAGTATTCTGATGTCGCACCTGCCTATATTTGTGTTCACCGCGTCGATGGAAAGGTCAATCTCACAAAATCTTTCACTATATACAGGGTGGGGCATTTAAAGTGTCGCGGGCGTTGTTTCCAAAAATGAAGTGAGATACGAGAAAATTTTTCGGACAAAAGTTGTAGGGTACCGAGGGGGACATCCGATGGTGGCCTTGGCTTTGACCTCAAATCTCATCTTCAAGGGCATTCTGAGATCAACTCTTGTTTTTTAAATAGCATCTCATATTTTTTACTGCAGATTTGGATTCTAGGTCAAAAACCAAGAAACTTTTGTCTGGACCATTTTCCTGAAATCCGCAAAAATGGCGCTCTAATCGATATTGTTCCATTTTGAATCTGACATTCGAATAACTCGAAAACGAAGGGTCTTGCAAAAGAATGTTTCGTACAAAAGTTGTCAATACACAACACATTTCAATCGTCTAAATTACCACCATCCAGAGCTCACGCGATGTAAACAAACGACGGGGTTCAGTGAAAATTCACGATTTTGAAAGTCAGTTTGTCAGTTACATTTGATTATTACTTGGTTTATGACAAATTGAAAATCATGGATATCCGATACACGGTTTCTGAAAAGATCGATATGATCTACATTTACGGTGAAGTGCATAAGAACCCCAGACAAGCATATGACTTGTATGCAGAACGATTTCCTGGAAGAACAACGCCATCCATTAGGTATTTTCAACGCATTACAAAATTATTCTCAGAAACGGGAAGTGTTACAAGGGAAAAACGACATCGAATGAGAACTGTTAGCGGAGAAAATGCGGAAAATAATGTACTAGCTGCAGTAGCCAATAATCCACACGTGAGCTCTCGTGAAATTGAACTCCATTCGGGAATTTCTCGAAGAAGTGTTCTCCGAATACCGAAACGTCACAAATTCCATCCGTATCACATTTGTTTGCATCAAGACCTTCACGGTGATGATTTCGAAAATCGTGTACAATTTTGTCGATGGGGTCTAGCGCAAATGCACAATAACAACTTCATCAACATATTATTTTCTGATGAGTCGACGTTCACCAATCATGGTCAAGTAAATCGACATAATATGCATTACTGGGCGACAGAACATCCAAGATGGTTACGTCAAGTAGAGCATCAAAGACAATGGGCTGTGAATGTTTGGTGTGGTATTTTTCGATCTCGAGTAATTGGACCGTACTTCATTGCAGATACGCTAAATGGAGAGAAGTACAGACATTTCTTAGATCAAGTACTTCCAACATTACTTGAAGACATACCTATTCAGGAACGATTGAATATGTGGTATCAACACGATGGTTGTCCATCCCATTATGCAGTCACAGCTCGAGAAATATTGGACAGAGATTATCCTGGACGATGGATAGGACGTCGTGGACCAGTTCATTGGCCTGCCCGTTCTCCGGATCTTACTTCTCCAGATTTTTTTTTATGGGGATACATAAAAGATGCAGTTTATCAACAAGCACCGACTACACCTGAGAATATGCGTCAACGAATCATCAATGCATGCGCGAGCATCAATGAAGATATTTCAGCACGAGTTCAGCAATCTTTTGTAAAACGTTTTGAAATGTGTATTGAAGTCGAAGGCCATCATTTTGAGCATCTACTGCATTAAAATTATCCAAGTGATGTAGACGATTGAAATGTGTTGTGTTTTGTCTGTTATACCCCATCACCTCCGTTTCAGTTCAAGGGGTCCCCCTTGGAATCAGACAACTTTTGTCCGAAACATTCTCCTCCAAGACCCTTCGTTTTCCAGTTATTCTAATGTCAGATTCAGTATGGAATAATATCGATTAGAGCGCCATCTTTGCGGATTTCAGGAAAATGGTTCAGACAAAAGTTTCTTGGTTTTTGACCTAGAATCCAAATCTGCAGTAAAAAATATGAGATGCTATTTAAAAAACAAGAGTTGACCTCAGAATGCCCTTGAAGATGAGATTTGAGGTCAAAGCCAAGGCCACCATCGGATGTCCCCCTCGAAACCCTACAATTTTTGTCCGAAAAATTTTCTCGTATCTCATTTTATTTTTGGAAAAAACGCCCGCGACACTTTAAATGCCCCACCCTGTATGTGAAATACGGATGAGTCCATTTGCAAATATATTTGTTTAATGGGGACTTGCAGTCTCTAAATTCTTCCTCCGAGAAATGTGCGTACGATAATCTGTCTGCAAGCATCTGATTCTGGGGTCCGTTATCGTAAGCGGTGTTTTTCAGTTCTTTGATGTATTTTTTGACGCGCATAAAATATTCTTTATTTTCATGTCCCCATTTCAGTATTTTCTCAGATTCATTCTGTCCTTGTGTCCCTGTTCTATGCCGTGTTCTGTCTGTTCGTCTGTATCGCCTGTGTCTATTGTATAACCAGTATTGCCTGTTTCGGTCCTCCTCTCATCGTCATTTTCCATATCTGCCAGTGATGATAATGAAGAGTGCACGTTCTGCACTTCTGTTGTTGTCGATTCGTCTGTATCGCTACTGTCCAGATTTCCTTGTAATTTATCCGGTCATTTTTCCGAAGAATCCTACTCGTTCCGGTATTCGAAGAGGATTTCGCCCGTTTTATAGCGTTGATTTCCCTTCTGTCCTTATGATTCATTGATTCTATATGATTCTGTTTGTTCTTCGTCAGAATTGACATTGATTTGATCTTCTGAGTCTGTCGTTGATGGCAATGAGATATCCCGAATGTATTCCGTCGGGGAATAATTTGGAAGTGAGGTAGTTGCCTCGTCTCTGTTTTTCTTCGGTATTTTCTTCTTTGCTGGGTTTCCCGAGCTTTCACCTGTCGTTCTGTTTTTCCGTTGCCGCAATTCATATGTTCGTGCGAGCTTTCTATTCACTCTGACTGTTGGGTTGTTTGTTTTTTGTTTCTTCATTTCCGTTTCTGACTTTTCCGGTATCATTTTGCGTAGGTTATAATTCTTTCTAACGTCTGAGTTCCTCTCGGTCGATGATTTTCGTGGTTTTACTGTTATTGGGAGCATATTTGTGGGTTCATGTGATATTCGTGATAATGCGTCTCTGTTGTTGTTCGTCTTTCCCGATTTATACACAATTTCGTATGTGTATTCTTCGAGTTTCAATCGCCAGTGCATCAGTCTTGAAGAAGAGTCACTTACATTGTTCAGATATTTTAGCGGTTTCTGGTCTGTCACTGGCGTGAATTCTTTACCGTATACATACGGCCTGAAGTGTTGAAACGCATATACAATCGCCAACAGCTCTTTTCCAGTTACGGAATAGTTTATTTCTGCACCGTTCAAAACTCTAGAGGCATAGGTGATGGGTGAATCCTTTCCTAACTCTCCTTGACTCAAGACTGCTCCTATCGCAAATTTTGAGGCGCCTGTGGTTAGAATGAATGGCTTTGCATAATCCGGGTATTGCAGTAGTGGTTCCGTACATATTGCATCACATAGTTCCTCGAATGCTCATCGTTGTGCTGATCCCCATACAAAAGTTTGATCTTTCTTCAACAGGTTATTTGAGGGTTTTGCCAGTTTTGCAAAGTTTGGGATAAATCTTCGGTAATATCGCACTAATCCCAAAAACTGTCTGATTTGTTTCGGGTTTCCCGGGGCTGGATATCCTTTGACTACCTTGATTTTTTCCGGATCCGGCTTTAGGCCTTCTTCCGTTATCGTGTGTCCCAAATACGCGACTTCCCGTCTTAATGATTCACATTTCTCTGGATGCAATTGAATACCTGCTGCTTCTAACCTGTCCATTATATTATTGAAACAGATCTCGTGCTCTTCCAAGGATCTCGCAATTGATATTATGTCGTCTATAAACGTATCTACTCCGATCAGTTCTTTGAGTATTTGATTGATTGTTCTTTGGAACGTTGCTGAACCATTTTTCAGTCCAAAAGGCATTCTGTTGACCTCGAAATGTCCGTCTGTTGTCGAGAATGCGGTTTTGTGGCTATCTCTAGGATCCATGGGAATTTGATGAAATCCTGAGGGGAAATCAAATATGAAGAAGTATTTCGCGTTTCCAAATTGATCCAACATTTTCATCACGTTAGGAATTGGGAATGCATCCGAAATCGTTTTTTCATTGAATTTTCTGTAGTCGATTACTACTCTCCATTTTTTGTTCCCATCCACGTCCGGTTTTTTGGGTCCTACCTGTGCTGTAGGATTGTTATGTTGTAGGATGTGTGGTAGGGATGGGCGATACGTATCGATATATCGATATATCGATACTTTTGTTCCTAAATATCGATATAAAATATCGATATCTCACTTCACAATATATCGTGTATCGATATCAAGTTAGTCAATATCGAATTTCGATACACGAATTTGAAGTAAATTTAAAACATTGGAAACCATATTTGAAAGCATTTCAATCAGTTTTGGAACCCATGAAGATTTACTAGAATGGTTCAAAATTGCTTTAATTCATTACTCCAATTGAAATCACCTCTATTCGCGATCAATCTTGATTTTTATTGAGTCAAATTCATCATAAAGGATCGTTTAGACCATTCATTGGAACATAAACCCAAGAAATGCAGAAACACCGAGGAATTGTGTACGAAATTCGCGCCTGCATCAGGTCCTCAATTTGTTTTTTTTCCTCTTTCTACATTTTATATATCAGAAAGAGAGCGAGAATTCTAACTATATTCGATCTATTGAGTTCAATACGTACTGCAAGGGGCACAACGATACAAGCGCGTATACAGAGCGAGAGGTACGAAAAGATGTGAATGTATCTTTGTCTATTCCATCAAAATAGTGAGAGAGAGAATCAATTGGATGTGTTTCTATGTTTGTTCAATAGATAGCATCGTCTTCTCTGTACACTCAATCTGATTGCTTCGCTTACTCCAGTATGTATTGAGCTCTGTTTCTTGGGTGTCAGATGTAATTTGCTGAAACCCTTTAAAGAAGCAACTCTCATAGTATGCGGGGAAGAATATGTTACATCCAGCCAAATTATACCATTAGTAAAATGGATATCAACAAATTTACAAACATATGATTCTAATACCGGAAATGGACAGCGCTTGAAAGAACTTCTAATCGAAGACTTCGAGAAGAGATTCGAATAAATGGAATTGTCGATTTTATTAGGTATAGCCACAATCTTAGATCCTCGTTTCAAAAAAATTCATTTTTTGAATATTGTGACATGTTCTATCGCTATACAAGAGATATCCAGAATGATACGTAATACAAACAGTGATGCTGAAACCATACAGAGGACTGAAGTCGGGAATACTGATGAAAATAAAGATCAATTTTGGTCGTTTCACGATCAAGCAGTTCACTTGAACGAAGATATGGAAATGGATACTCAGGATCACGATTGTATGCCAGAAGGATTGCAATGTTATTTGAATAGCTAAACAATAAGTAGAGAACTGGATCCTATCGCGTACTGGAGAACTCGGGGCCCATCATCAACATTAGCAATATTAACATTACGCTGTTTACTGATTGCTGCAACTTCGGTACCATCCGAACGGTTATTCTCCAAAGCAGGACTCGTAATAACTGGACTCAGGAACCGTCTGACACCTGAGCATTTGAAAATGTTTTTATTTTTTAACTCACTCTCACTGGGAGATTGGGGGATTTGAAGAATTTGTGTGATAATGATTTAATTAGAATATTTTATCAGATTATATTGATTTCATGCATATTTCATTTTAATTCTATGTGTTTGTTCTGACTTTTAATATTCACAATAGAAACATGCAAAAGGGAAGATGTTTCTCGAAAAACTTTGAAATATTATATTTGGAATTTTGAATAGGTATATACATATACCATTTGTATGCTTTCATTACAAACAATTAAAATTGCATGTAACAGCTAAATTAAGTTTAATATTTTTCCTTGTACAATTGGAATTATTATATCGATATATCGGAATATCGAAATTCATTCCCTGATATATCGGTCGTATCGATATAGGATTCGTGGATACGTATCGATACGCAATATCGATACAAATCTTTATATCGCCCATCCCTAATGTGTGGTGATATAAATGGCTTGATTATTCCATCCTGCAGTAATTTTTCCATCTGTGTTTTTATTTCACTGTTGTGGATTTGAAGATGCCTATATTGTTTGATATTGATCGGCATCTCATCTCCTGTGGGTATCGTGTGCGGCCGAACTTTCACTGCTGGAAGTTTGTTTCTGGGTAGATGAAAGAGATCATTCCCATTTCGCGTAATTTCTAAGACATGATTCTTCTCTTCTTGACTTAGATGTATTACATTTAATTTCGCCTGCAATAATTTCACTCTCCCTGACTGTGTTTGAGGCACTTCTCCAAGTAGTTCATTAGGTTTTCATCCCTTCATAAATTCTATTTGTTTCGAGTTTTGAGTTTCCCTGAATTCGTCTTTGTTTTCGTTCGTTTTTATGTGAAATGTCCTCTGGGCTGGAGCAATAAGTCCTGGATTGTTGTGATAGAAATATGTTGGAAACATTTGTGTTCTAAAGTTACGTTTCCTTGGAAGAGTTCGTGTACCGATGTTCGAGGATCTTTTCTCCTTTTGAATTTATGTGATGGTATCTGGCGGTGAGTTTGCTAGCGGTGACTTTCATAATTATTGGAACGCACTGTGCCAAGGGAGAAGAATTGATTTCAACAGGAAAATCAGCATATTGCGGGGACTTTGGCTTGAGGAGATGTATATACATGTAATGTTAGATACTGAGAATAGTAGTGTATGGGTTAATTGATACAATCCAAGATTATCTCACAAAGTTAACGATTATTTATTTGACGAAAGAAGAGGAGTAAGGGAGGCAGCCGGAGGTTTCGTCTACACTGGATGGCCAAGAATTTTTGTAAAAGTGTCCGAATGCATTTTCATCGGAGATTATAACCCTGGCAAACATTCAAGAAACTTTTCATCAATTATCGCGGTCGTTAACTAATATTCATTAACAATTGAAACGGAAGGAATTCGGGTATTCCAAGTCTTTCTCGGAGATTGCCTGTAAAAACTTCCGTGGAATTTTTGTGAATTTTGCCAAATGAATTTCGATAGAAGATTATAACCCTACCAAACGTTCAAGACACTTTTCATCAATTATCACGATCGTCAAGTAATGTTTATGACCAATTGAAACGTGAGGAATTCGGATATTCCAAGTCTTTCTCGAAGATTGCCTGTAGAAACTGCAGTGGAATTTTTGTCAATTTTTCCAAATGCATTTTTATCAAAGATTATAACCCTAGCAAACATTTAAGACACTTTTCATCAATTATTGCGATCGTTAACTGATATTCATTAACAATTGGAACGGGAGGAATTCGGGTATTCCAAGTCTTTCTCGGAGATTGCCTGTAAAAACTGCCGTGGAATTTTTGTGAATTTTTCCAAATGCATGTTTATCAAAGATTATAACCCTAGCAAACATTTCAGACACTTTTCATCAATTATCGCGATCGTTAACTGATATTTATTAACAAATGAACGGGGAAAATACCGATATGCCAAGTCTTTCTTGGATGTTTGCTACGGTTATAATCTTTGAGAAACATGCATCCGGAAAAATTTACGAAAATTCAACGGCAGTTTCTACAGGCAATCTTCGAGGATTACTTGGCATATCGGTATTTGTCCCGTTCATTTGTTAATGAATATTAGTTAACGATCGCGATAATTGATGGAAAGTGTCTTGGATGTTTGTTAGGGTTATAATCTTTGATAAACATGCGTCCGGGAAAATTTACAAAGAAGCGACGGCAGTTTTTACAGGCAATCTTCGAGAGAAACATGGAATGTCCGAATTGCTCCCGTTTCATTTGTTAATAAATATTAGTTCACCATTGCGATAATTGATGGAAAGTGTCTCGAATGTTTGCTAGGGTTATAATCTTCGATAAAAATGCATTTGGAAAAATTTACAAAAATCCACGGCAGTTTTTACAGGCAATGTTCGAGAAAAACATGCAATATCCGAATTCCTTCCGTTTGAATTGTTGATAAATATTAGTTAACGATCGCGATAATTGATGAAAAGTGTCTTGGATGTTTGCTAGGGTTATAATCTTTGACAAAAATGCATTTCCAAAAATCTACAAAAATTCCACGGCAGTTTCCTAGTATCCAACATTACATGTATAAACATTCCCTCAAGCCAAAGTCCCCGCATCATGCTGATTTTCCTGTTGAAATCAATTTTTTTCCCTTGGCACAGTGCGTTCTAATAATGATGAAAGCCACCGCTAGCAAACTCACCGCTATATACCATCACATCATGAACCATACTTTGGATGGGGCCCAAATTAACGAAAAATCAAATCAACGAAAAGTTGGTTGAAAAGAGAGATACGTCACACTTCCCCTTTTCAAACACTGATTTCGTTGATTTGTCTTTTCGTTGATTTGGCCCCGACCCCATACTTCGCTATGTTGCTTGGTGCTGGGATATTCCGGGTTTTCCCATAGTTTTCAGTCGTAGGTGTTCGAATTTCAATTCTATTATCCATATTGTTGGTTTTTTTTAGTCGTTTCCCGGTGCTATTCAATTTCCTGTATATTCCGTTTATTAACTTTTCGATTTTTGTATTTCAGCCATTTTTTGTAACGTTGACGTCTTGCCTTCCTCTATCTTCCTTGTAATTTACTGTCTTGGGATTTTGTCTTGCGCTATTATTTTGTTCTACTGTTCCTATATAATGTATCGCTTCAATATCAGTTTTATTAGTCACCATATAACTCCTGCGTTCGTCCGTTCCATTACGATTCTGTATTTCTTTCGATTCTATTTGTATGTTTGAATTTATTCTATGTCTTCCAGTTCTACAGTTGAGATTGATATATTCACGTCAACATCATCAATGTTGTAAACGTAGGCAAAAGCTCGATTATTCTCGCTTCTTACGAGAGCACGTTTAATGAAGACGTTATGTTCCAATTCGAACTCGTTCAACAATGCCTCTTTGATATTATTTGAATTTATCAATTCAATCGGAACTACTCCCTTTGTACCTGCTGGAATGACTATTTTACTGGATTCAAATACGATCTCTACGTTTTCTTTAATTCTAATTGAGTTTGTTTGGAATGAAAGAGTCGCGTTTTCTTTCCTTAAGAATTCTATTCCTATGATACCGGCTTGCACGATGGGAAAATTATTCGGAACGACAAGTCATATATGATTTGTGTTATTTATTTCGATTTCCATTTCCGCGAGCGTATGGATTATTTGGGGGGTTATGCCTTTTAGGGGATTTTTCCGGAATTAGAATTAGTGGATGGAGGAATGACTTCCTCTTCAATTATATTTACTTTTGCTCCCGTATCTACTAGAAATATTTGTTTTCCCCGTGTGGATGGATCTGATTTTAATGTTATTTCAACAGTCCCTTCCTCGCATGCATTATTGATATTGAAAATGGGTACTCGAATTTTTCAATCAGATTCTAAGTTGTACCCTTGTTCAGAATTTTTCCGGAGTTCAGAGTCTCCACGTTTTCTTCTATTTCTACCATGTGAATATTTTTTCTCCTACATTCTTCAATTGTGTGCCCTGTTATATTGCAGTTTGTACAGGGTTTCTTGACCTTACAAATGCCTTACACTCGTTCACATAATGTCCCTGGATATTGCAAAACGTGCATGTTTTTTTTTATTTTTCGTAATTCCTATATTCTTGTACAATGTGCCCCGCTCGTTTACAATATATGCGATATTTATCATTTCTCTGATTGAATCCCTGAGAGTTTTGAAATCTCGATTCTAAATTTGATCTTTGAATTGCTGGTATTGATTTAAATCGGTATGTGGTTTTGTCGGGAATTGTTGTGTCACATAGTGTCGTGGTTGTGATTGTGGAAATTGTGTAGGATTTACGTTTCGCCTATGATTCTCGAATACGCTCATGGTTGTTTGCATATTGCCTTCTGTATGTCTGGAGGGTCCTGGGGTCTCGTAAGTCGTCGTTTTCCATTGTCTCCGCGTCGGACAATTATGATGCGTGTGCCCTACCGTTTCACAATATTGGCAATATTCTGTCTCAAAATTTTGAAACTTTTTTGTCCTAAATCGTTTTGCTCTGTTTCACAATATCCCCATGCTGAAACCGCGCTA
Organism: Gonatopus flavifemur; assembly: GCA_018340375.1. NCBI lineage: Eukaryota > Metazoa > Arthropoda > Insecta > Hymenoptera > Dryinidae > Gonatopus > Gonatopus flavifemur. Next base: position 54,731 of record JAFFJZ010000101.1, read on the forward strand.
TCTATTGCTTGCTTCAGACTTTTTGGATCACTATTCGTCACTTTGTTTTCTAATTCATCATCCCATGATCCCGAAATGAAGCTAGTTATCCCTGTTTGTTCCAAGTTTGATATGATCCCTATAGCTATCTCCGGCCTATTATGTTCTTCTATTGTATCTTTTGCGCGACTTTGAATATTCTGTATCCTCCAACCGAATTTTAATGGTGTTTCCCATCTTTCCTCTTTCGCAAACGCTAATTCGATTTGCCACTTTGACTGTGGTTATTTCGGGATATAAATCTTTCTTATTCCTTTTAGGGAATCATCTATCTTTGAGTATTCAAAATTTCCTAAATTTCAATCCGCGTCCCCTCTGATTTTAGTTCTGACTAAGTTCGCAGATAATTTTTCGTTCCCAGATTGCGCAAGCTCCTTCGCGATTTCACACGAGCGAATGAATGGATTTGGAAGAATATTGTAAACGTCGGAAACCTGCACACATTCCATCGCATCCTTGAGTGTAAGGAAATTTCTATCACTTGAAGTGTTCGCGGTTGTTGTCGTCGTATTCGTTACTGGCGTCGTGTTCGGTATAGTCGTTTGATTGTCTGGCATGATTGTTTTTGTAGTTTTCAAGATGGTGTGAGGAGATTTCGGGATTTCATACTATATCAATGATTATAAATAAACGAGTTTTGTTTGCAGTTTTCATGGAAAATAATTTCTGAGGGATTCATTCACTTCGAAACGTAGAGAAAAATATGTATTTCCATGCGAGTGTTCCCTTAATTTCCTCTCGCTCATCATTTATTAATTTTCTCTGCTCTCAAGCTTTATTCCAATGTTGATCGGATTAAATTAGGTTGCCTTTTCAAATGTATGTGAGTATACGTCCTACATATCAATATGCTTTAGAAATTCAAATCACCTTCGGATTGTATTTGTCATCTTTTTCAGGCCCTTCAAAGGGTTTAATGCCGATTTATTTCGTCAAGTTGAATATTATATTTTGGAAAGTTTGAAATTTTGAGGATATTGAAGTTCTTGTGCTATTCTATTCTCGTTATTCTTTTTCGAAAGCGAGAGAAAACCAGGAGTTTATAATTCCAAAATTGAGTGGAATGTGTATATGTTCGTTTGTGTTCTTACAGGTGTAGATCTATGATGCTGATCATCTTCCTGCTCCCGATGTTGGTTGACTCCTGGTCGCTTGGTCTTCCTTCTGTAGTCGATCCCGTTGCTATAGCGTGGTTTCCGTTGTCCAGATTATTCAATCCTAGTAATTGTTTCTTTACTCACACACAATTACTATTTCTGTTGAATGTTTTCACTTATATGTTTCCCCTTTTTTTATCAATTTTCACTGCACTGTCTTTTTTTTCACTTCGCTATTTATTTGTTTTGTTTTGTTTTGTCACGGTGTATTTGTCACTCCCGAATTCGCGAAAAGTTTGATTTCAATCGTTATTGTTGTGAAGGGGTAAAAACGTTCTATTCTTATTTTTCATCTTTTTTCGTTTTCCATTCATTTGATATTATTGGGGTGCTCTAGGGCGAACACCGCTGCTACCAATGTCACGTTTGGGGAAGGGAGTAAAGAAAACCGTTGCCAATGAATAGTTGATACAAGAAATTTTGATGTTCAACTGTATGAGAGCATACCTCCGCTTCGATCGCAATCGAAAATTTTAGTGAGTAGCGTCACTTCATTTTCTTGACGCGGCCTCGAAAGGGAAAGCTTGCAAACGGTACTTTTCCCAAGTTGTGTTTTTGTGTATTGAAGTATAGAGGTGTGTATGTGTCAGTGTATTGATGTAAAAATGTGTCGGTGTGCATTTTCTGTGGTGTGGGTGAGGCAGTGCCGTAACAATAGTCTATTCCATTGCCATTTCTGCACGAATGATGGGGCTTCATTGGAAAAACACATCGATGAATCATAGAATGATGTTATCATTCCAGTGTTACGCCATGCTAGCGCCACTGGTAAATCTCTGTACGGGAGTTTGTTTTTTCCTCATTTTAGGCAGTGTGTGTGGCGTCATATTCAAAGTTACGGTTTGCAAAATAAATATAACACTGATTGTACGTTTGCTGTAAACATTCGAGTGATACTGACCTTAGCGTTTGTGCCTGTCGATGATGTAGTAGTGCGTTTGGAATATTAGTTGCATGCGATTATCATCGAGCTCATGAACAGGGATTGGAAGAGTTCGTTGACTTTTTTTGAGAAAACGTGAATGGGTTCTATCATTTGACGTGAGCGTTGAAGTTCGAGCCCTGCTGAAAATTGCTGTCAGAAACGGTCAAAAAAATTCTCTGACCGTATTAGAGCGGTTTTTGACTTCGCATAGCCGCATTGAAACACTCAAAAAATATGTAGTTAGTATTTGACTGCGTTTGGAAATCGCTTGCACCGCTTAGATACGGTCAACGATTTTCATTGAGCGTTTTTGACTGGCATTTCTATTTATGAGCAACGCCTGTTAGAAACAGTTGAAATTTGAGTCAGAATCTGAAAGGACGGTTATCCAATCACTAGATCCAAAATGTGATAGTTCCTGACAGTATTGGCGGATCCAGTATCCCACAGCGTGGACTGATCGAAAAGATGAAAGTTTCTGGCTGCAATCATCATATTTGAAAGAAGCCAGAATCACTTTGGATCCCCGCTTCAAAATCATGACAGTTTTCTAGAGGATTTACATATTTCATTAGCAGTCTGTTCTTACGCGAAATTACAGATTCATGATTCACGCGCAGTAGTATGGATTTCACCATGATGATTTTGATAGATCTTCATGGTGGTGATACATTGAAAATCATTATGTTTTTGTCAGTCTTTGTAGAAACGTGATAGTTCCTGACAGTATTGGCGAATCCAGTATCCTACAGTATGGACTGTTCGAAATGATGGAAGTTTCCAACTGCGATCAACATATTTAGAAAAAAAGCCAGAATCACTTTGGAATCCCGCTTCAAAATTGTGACAGATTTTTAGAGGATTTACACATTTCATTATCAATTTTCTGAGTTCTTTAGTTTGGAAATTATATACTTCGTGATGTGATATCGAAAGTATAATTACTTATTGATCCATCTCTACGATATTGATACTGCACTCAACAATACAATACTTCATCTGATTTTGGTTACATTTTGAACTTGTTATAAATGAAATTTGATTTCGGTACGAAGCCAGAGGTTCGACGCATGAAAACTTCACCTCAGCCCTGCTGTACAACGGGGAAACCTAGTTACGCCACATTTTGTACGAGAATGAGTTTTTTTGATATCAATTGGTATTGCAGATTTTACAGAATTAGTTCATATCAGAAAGACATTTCCGTTAAAAATGCGACTTGATGAGGTTTTGATTTTGTCCGGCAGTGGCGATCTGACGAATCAAAACTGAACTGTTTAATCAAAATATCAGTAAACTACTTTAGCGTAAAGTTGCTTTGAGATTCCTATCCATAAACGAGGTGTATGTACTGGATAAATTGAGTACAAAGAAATGGATAATCATTATACTTATACAAATTTTGTAAATCACCATTTTTTCATAAAAGGATTCATTTTAACTGTGGATTTGATTTCAAACCGCATTTCCCGTCAGAAACTCTCACATTCAATAAATCATTTAATTTTCTCAACCGGTATACAACGAGATGATTTTCTTTCAGCTGATACCATCGAAAACGTCCAATAATTTTTTTTCTCGAAATTCGGATTGATTCGTTCAGATATTGGATCCGTAACAGCGTATAAGAGCAGACTTATTGTCAGGGTTGGGAATGTATTATACATAGTACAATATTCCTACTTTTATACAAGTATTATACATGCATAATACAGTGTATATTACTGATAAGGTTTTATACAAGTTTAATACATCATAATGGCGTCTTTAGGAACCAAATGTGATTGGTCCATCAAGAAATCCACTAGAAATTACCAACAATTGCCTTTTATACGTATAATATATGTATTATGCAGGCTATGTATTATACGTCAGAAATCTCACTCGACATGTCAAATTCCCAACCCTGCTTATTGTTCAACATGTAAACCCTGTCAAAACCCACGAACATTTCAACCCGCATTTCCCGTCAGAAACTCTCACATTCAATAAATCATTTATTTCTTCTCAACCGGTATACAACGTGATGATTTTCTTTCAGCTGATACCATCGAAAACGTCCAATAATTTTTTTTCTCGAAATTCGGATGGATTCGTTCAGATATTGGATCCGTAACAGCGTATAAGAGCAGACTTATTGTTCAACATGTAAACCCTGTCAAAACCCACAAACATTTCAACCCGCATTTCCCGTCAGAAACTCTCACATTCAATAAATCATTTAATTTCCTCAACCGGTATACAACGAGATGATTTTCTTTCAGCTGATACCATCGAAAACCTTAAATAATTTTTTTTCTCAAAATTCAGATGGATTCGTTCAGATATTGGATCTGTAACAGCGTATAAGAGCAGACTTATTGTTCAACATGTAAACCCTGTCAAAGCCCACGAACATTCCAAACCGCATTCCCCGTCAGAAACTCTCACATTCAATGAATCATTTAATTTTCTCAACCGGTATTCAACGTGATGATTTTTTTTCAGTTGATACCATCGAAAACGTTTAATAATTTTTCTTCTCAAAATTCGGATTGATTCGTTCAGATATTGGATCTGTAACAGCGTATAAGAGCAGACTTGTCGTTCAACATGTGAATCCTATCAGTTTCAATTAAATTTCCGAACAGCTTGTCCAACCACATACAGTCTCATGCTATGAATCAACTCATTGTTCAGAATACGTTTTACAACTATCAACATCTCAGACAGTCATTCCAATCTCAGTCTAATCATTCTTCATTATATCACGATTGCTGCAAGGAACTGACATTTTTCAAGCTTGTGCGATATTTTTTGATTCGGGTTTTACACCTGTTTATAGAACTCTTGAGTACAAAAAAACATTCTTAGTCGATTATCTGAGAACAAAATGGTGGAATAGGGACAGGAGAAGAAGGATCGCTGTTTTTGATACGGGCGTGTTCCTAGCACCACTAGTTTTGAACCGACCGACTTGGAATTTCAGCTGCAGCTTCCTCATTACATCTTCTAGAGACTAGAGAAGTACGTAGGATTTTCTCGTTTAGTTGAAATTGAGCAATTTTATGATCGAAAGGCGACCGATTTTTTCAATTAAAAAAATACACTTTTTCTTGCTATTGACGCCATTGTTTCAAAAATTGATATTTTTGGAAAATTTCACGTACTCTTCTAGAAAATGTGATTAGGAAGCTACAGCTAAAATTCCAAGTCGTCGGTTCAAAACTGAAGGTGCCAAGAATACCCGCGTATCAAAAGCAGTGATTCTTCTTCTCCAGTCCCTGCGCCACCATTGTGTTCTCAAATAATTGACTAAGAATGTTTTTTTGTACTTCAAGGGTTATATAAACAGGCATGAAAAACCGAATTCGAAACTATCGCTTCGTCTTTCTTAAATAAATTGTCAACAATGACTCTTGATTTCGCCCTCACAAAGGTATATTTCCCCTCAAATGTTTTGAAAAAAGAGCAAGGTACGAATGATGTATTCATTCCGCAAATTGAGGTGGAATGGAGTTTTAGTAAACAAAGGAGACTGTATGTAGTATATGATGAACAAGTTGAGCGCGTGGTTTCGGAATATGATAGTAATAATTTATTGGAATATTTAAAGAATGTCGCTCCAAATTTGAAATTGTTAATTTGTTTGGAAAGAGATTATTCAATGTGGAATATATCCATTTGTTTATTGTATTGTGGAGAATTAAAATTTCCCTTACAGAGTTCTTTTGAATTTATCAACGTTCACACGTCTTGCTGATTTATTCTTGCTCTCTGGTATGCTGTTTTATGAAAAAAGACGTTCCTCATTCAACCACAAACTATTTGCGCAATACAATTTTTTCAACAACAAGTATGAAATTCTCATCTAAATGACAACTCAATTCCCACCTCACTCGATACACCCTTTCCCAATTGTTCTAATATTGATCCAGATCTATTGAACTTGAGAAACTGATCAAATAGTTGACGAGAAACTGCTTAAAATATAATTTCTTCTGATAGAAAACTCAATCAAATTATCAATGGTGAAGGAATATGAGCGATACGAGAATACGTTTTCAATTTATTATGATATACAGGGTGTCCCATTTTAATCTTTAAATGCAAATATCTCAAAAATATGCATCTTAAACCAAAAGTACTTCATACCAAAGTTGTTATACAAAGAGGGGGTGACAAAACTACGATATCAGTTTCATCATAGATGGCGTTATGATCGATTAAAATGGGGTCAACATCATTTTTTTAAACGGGAACCCCCACTTTTTATCGCATATCTTGATTCTACGCGAAAAACTGAGTAACTTTCGCTTGAAACGTTTTTGTAAATTTTTGAAGATGGTGCCACAATCGATGAAAAATAAAGTCTATGAAACAATATGCGGATATCTTGAGGCATGCATCCAAGAGCCGAAATATCTAATTCGAATGTTGTTGTTAAGAGAGGGGACGACACAATGGCGATATCAGTTCCATAGCAGATGGTGCTGTGGTCGGTAAAAATGAGGTCAACTTCAATTTTTCAAATGGAAACTCCTACTTTTTATCGCATATCATGATTCTACGCGAAAAAATGAGGAAGTTTTGTTTGAAACATTTTTCCTAAATTCTTGAAGATGGAAACGGTGGGAAATGAGGTTGATGAGAAAGTTCTACTGCATTATGTGTAAAGCAACGCTCAACTCTTGAACTCTTTTCATCTTCCGAGGATTGCGGTGTAACAAATTCCCATATTACCCCCTCCCCCTCCTCCCCCGCTCATCAGTAGGCCGTCGACATTAGCGTTACCCAATGTGCACCCCGAGGAGATTGCGCGATCAGACTTTGCACATCATTATCGCCCTAAAAAGGGCGGATTGTCTAGAATGGATTGCCTAGGTTTGCCTTCGAGACTTCACAAGATGTTCAAACTGACCACCGTTTTGCTGATGACAAAGTCTAATTCTTTTATGAAAGTTCAGCGTTGCTTCACACATAATGCAGTAGAACTTTTTCATCAACCTCATTTTACACCGTTTCCATCTCCAAGAATTTAGGAAAAATTTTTCAAACAAAAATTCCTCATTTTTCCGCGTAGAATCATGATATGCGATAAAAAGTAGGAGTTTACATTTGAAAAATTGAAGTTGACCTCATTTTTACCGACCACAGCGCGATCTACTATGGAACTGATATCGCCATTGTGTCGTCCCCTCTCTTAACAACAACATTCGAATTAGATATTTCGGCTCTTGGATGCACTCCTCAAGATATCCGCATATTGTTTCATAGACTTTATTTTTCATCGATTGTGGCACCATCTTCAAAAATGTAGAAAAATGTTTCAAGCGAAAGTTACTCAGTTTTTCGCGTAGAATCAAGATATGCGATAAAAAGTGGGGGTTCCCGTTCAAAAAAATGATGTTGACCCCATTTTAATCGATCATAACGACATCCATGATGAAACTGATATCGTAGTTTTGTGGCCCCCTCTTTGTATAACAACTTTGGTATGAAGTACTTTTGGTTTAAGATGCATGTTTTTGAGATATTTGCATTCAAAGATTAAAATGGGACACCCTGTATGTACATATTTTATACACTCGGCCACCCTCTCATCTTATTGTCGAGTAGAAATAATTGTTATCTATCAGAAAACTTTGATAAAATTTAGTGTGCCTAGAAAGTTTCCGACATTCAAATATATTCGTTGGTGTACAGAAAAATGTGTAACGATTTCCTTCTCTTTCTTCTTTATACAGAAACACTACCGAGAATCAGGATCCGGAAAAAGCCTCGTTGGTCGACTCGACGACCCTTCCTAAAATTCACTCCAGCAAAAATATACCGGAGAACAATGCGATTTTTACGCCAAACGGGACGCATAATCATCCAAATAACAATAACAACAATAATGGACCGGGTCCCAGAGGCAGCGCTGTGCGACAAATTTTGGCAGCGTTGGTCGCTCAACTTGGCACGATCAACACGGGAATGACCTTTGGATTTTCCGCTATAGCACTTCCACAGCTTCAAGAAACCAATAGTATGATCCATATCGAAGAAGGATCTGCCGAAGAATCATGGATAGGTAAGCTTGAAGTTTTTTATTTCTTGAAGGCAATATACCGTACTTGCTCTGTATTGTTTTTCAAATACATTGAATTGAAATTGAATTGAAATGATATCTCTGAGAAAAAAAAAGAATTATCCCATTAAACTCTTACAACAGTATTTTCGTAGCAGTTGGAAAATTTACACATCTGACCAAACTATAATATCTCTTTTCAGCAAGTATGTCCTCCATTGGTACCCCGATAGGTTGTCTGGCATCTGGATACATGATGGACGTATTAGGAAGGAAACGCTCTTTAATCATCACCGAGATACCAGCGCTTTTAGGATGGATCTTGATAGCAACAGCGACTGACATACGAATGATATACGCAGGAAGATTCTTCGTCGGTCTTGGGTCGGGAATGGTGGGTGCTCCAGCTCGCGTGTACGCCAGCGAAGTGACTCAGCCTCATCTGCGGGGGATGTTAACCGCCCTCTCGAGCGTGGGAGTAAGTACAGGAGTCCTGATCGAATACGCGTTGGGCAGTATGCTCAACTGGAAGATATGTGCAGCCATAAGTGGAATTCTCCCGCTCGCTGCTCTTCTCCTGATGTTCATCTTTCCTGACACTCCATCGTATTTGATATCTCGCAGTCAACCGGAGAAAGCTCGCAAGGCCTTACAACGATTCCGCGGAAGTTCGTATGATCTGGACAAAGAGATGGACACGTTAGTTGAATTCTCCAACAAGAACAATATCAAACGTCTCACGGGATTTCGCGAAATCTTATCCGCGCTTCTTAAACCTAATGCTCTCAAGCCGTACACGCTATTATTTTTATACTTCCTCATATATCAATTCTCTGGAACGAACGTTTTAACGTTTTATGCTGTTGAGGTATTCAAAGATTCCGGAGCGACGATTAATAAGTATCTAGCTGCGGTCATATTAGGTGTGGTTAGATTAACTTCAACTATAGTTGCTTGCGTATTATGTAGAAAATGTGGTCGACGACCCCTGACTATGGTCTCTTCCATCGGTTGCGGGCTATCCATGATAGGTTTGGGCAGTTACATATGGTTGAAGAATCACTGGACGAACAATAACATGCCAATGATAGCAACATGGTTTCCCGTTACTTGTATATTCTCCTACACGATAGCGTGTACCCTCGGGTTCTTGGTTATACCTTGGGTGATGATAGGAGAAGTCTATCCTGTACAAGTCCGAGGAATTGTCGGTGGTCTAACTACCATGACCGCTCATTCTTTCATATTCATCGTGGTCAAGACTTATCCTTTCTTAGCTTCAACCCTCACCAGATATGGCACTTTTATCTTATACGGTTGTATTTCTTTCTTCGGAACAATATACTTCTATCTTTGCCTACCGGAAACGAAAAATAAAACTCTTCAAGAAATCGAAGACTATTTCTCTGGTAGAAGTGACACCCTCAAGACTGGTAAATTATCAATTACACCAAAACTTTTGGAGATTAAGAAAGGTCATATGTTGCCTTAAAAATCGCATAATTTCTTCCATACTCCCACTGGAGTATCGAAATCCAAGTATCAAGATGTTTTATGCTTATATATCAATATACACAAATACACACTTGTAATTGGATAAAATTTGGTTACAAATGTTTCGATTTGAATGGAAGATCAAAGTACAATGTTTCATTTCTCATTGTATCTCAAATGAATTCACTTATAATTCATTTTCATGCATAAAGGTATGTTTTTCATCGCACACTGCATGAGAAATGACATGTATTGTATGAACGTACATGCATACGAAACAAAGTATTAGAAACATGAAAAAATAACATATTTGAATTCATTATACGATATGGATTTCATACTCTGAATGAATATGTGATTTACATACTCCGCATAATATTTTCATTTTAGAATTTAGAATTCAGTGATATAACGTGTATTCAAATGATCATCATCATTCTCAAGAAGATAATTTAAACCTGGTCAATGATAAATTGAATGAATATTTATACAATTGAATGTCTCTCGAATCACTTAAATATCACGATACACTGAAAATAAAATTCTGGAACAGTTAACGTTTGGACATCAATTGCTGATGTCTGTGGAAAGTAAAATTTCAAGATCTGCTATTACTCATCGGTACATCGCTGGTTGATTAGTTGCGCATCAATAGTCGATGTGAATAAAATGAGCCTGTAGTGTTTCGATGGTTACCAATTTCATTCTTTCACGTACCTCAACTGTTGATGTCCAAACGTGGACCGTTCCAGAATTTTATTTTCGGTGTAGTTATAATGAACAGTGTTTTTATGAAATTCTGTTTATATTCATGAAATGAACAATAAGCGAACAGAAGTGTATTCACACACTAAATATTCTATAATCTGATCTCCATACATAGTGAATTGGACCTAATCATAGTGCCTTATTTTAACCAAAACATTCATAAAACGAAAGGTGCTATATATTGTATTATAGTATTAAATGACTACATAGTTGAAAAACATTATCAAGAATAGTACGTAACTCTTTGTGAAAAGTTCTTTTTTATAACAATGTGACATATTTTTAATATATATTTCCATAATGTTCCAAAATCTTATAAAACTTCTCTTGGATTTATATAAATATTTCTGATATATTTTGAATAAAAATATTGTGAATAGTAATTTAAAAAAGTGCATTCATGCATTATTTTTTTACAGAAAAAAAACAAGGATATTCAATGAGGAGGACAAGAAAGCAAGAATAAAATACGACGCTAGGAATTGATGTGGATTCATTTCATTACCTTTTATGCTTATCCTAGAATTTTGAGTAATATTGAAGGTGGAATCTTCGTTGGGAGTCAATTTTCCTAGAATATTTTTCGCAATCAGTTTGTCCCAAAAACTTGTTTTTATCACTGGACGAGTCTTCCGAACCATTCTTTTTCCCAAAACCCTAATAGCATCAGAATGTTCTATATGTACCTACTATGTACTTCCCTAGCATATCTAGACCCATGAAGCACAAGAGTTCCTGCAAAGAGCTCCCGTTATGTTTATCAATATGTATTCATTATGAATATTTTGTATTAAAAATGAAACCCTAATGAACAACCTAATGTTCAGAAAGAATTCATATCAAGATTTCATAATGGATTATGCGGGCACTCAATACTTTTCCAGTTTTAATTCATTGAATTCTTATTTAATTCGTTATTGGTCGCATAACGGGGACTATTCGAGAAGTCTTTGCGAAGTCTTTATGAATCCAAATTGATCATATGTGCTGGCTGGGGATATACTATGAACGTTAATCCCTCGTAAAAAATGTGGATAGATCTGGATGAATTCGGATAAAAATTTGAAAGTGGATACAAAAATAGGATATGGAGGATATACTTGCATTTTGAGGTTATATACCAAACATTCTCGTCAAAAGTATCAGACTTTCTATTATAAAAAGTCATTATCATACCATTAACTCCCAGAAAGTCTGGTACTTTTGAAGAGAATGTTTTGTATATAACTTCAGAATGCAAGTATATCCGCAATATACTAGCGAGTCTAGTAATTTATAATAGACAATTTTTCTCCGTGTAGCTTTTTTTCTGTTCTTCACAATCTGTTTTTGTGAGAAAAAATTTTTTCCAACAAATTTAGCGAATTCAAAGTTATTTTTGCATTTTTTTTAAATTTCGACAATTTTGGGAATTTTTTAAATGAGCTCATCTGAAAGCTGGATTCTTCAGCTTTGGAATCGTGTAGGAGAAATTATGAGGAGAAAATGTTATCTGGCATTCGCAACGGTTTGAAGCGCGCGTGTCGCATATTCCTATTATCTCCTGATACGGTTCGTCATACCGTGTAATATACCCCGTATATTTGGTTTATATACAGGGTGTCCCATTTTAATCTGTCACTTAGAATATCTCGAAAACGAATAGATTCAGAAGAAAATGTTCCGGGAAAAAAATGTAAGAATCTGAGGGGGACATCCGATGGTGAACTTGGCCTTGACCTCAGATCCCACTTTCGAGGTCATTCTGAGGTCAGCTCATGTTTTTTAGATGTAATCCCCTATTTTTCACTACCGGTTTAGATTCTACGCTAAAAACCAAGGAACTTTTGTCTCAAACGTTTTTTCGAAATCCCCATAGATGGCGCTCTAATTGATGAGAAAATGAGAATTCTCAAACCCTCGGATTGTATTCTGTCTAACATGATGCTCAACTCTCGAGTGTTTCTCATCTCCCGGAAATTGCCGCCGGCATCAGCGTTACCCAATGTTCACCACGAGGAGGTTGCGCGATCGGACTTTACACATCATTGTGGCCCTGAAAAGGGCCGATTGTCTGAACTGGAGGTGTATCTTCGGGGACGCATTGGGCATTCAAAAGATGTTCAAAATGAGCGCCGTTTCGCCTTTGACAAAGCGCAATTCTTTTATGAAAGTTTTCTACAGTTGCTTGCAACGTAGCAGGTGTTATTGCTGTGCATGCTCTTCTTATTCGATCTTTCATGTCATCGCGTGTTGTTGGAGGTTCACGGAATACAACATTTTTTATGTGACCCCACAGGAAAAAATCAGGCCACGTCAGATCTGGCGACCGAGGTGGCCATCCCACAGGTCCTCCACGGCCAATTCACCTTCTGGGAAACTTCTCGTCCAGAAATTTTCGAACAATTCGCATGTAATGAGGAGGTGCTTCATCCTGTTGGAACCACATCCTTGATCTCACGTCAAGACTTACGTCTTCCATAAGAGCAGGGAGTTCAAAATGCAAAAAACGAAGATACTCCGCGCGAGTCAGGTTTCATCTTGAACTGTATAATATACTGGAATGAGCACCTTTCAAAAATTTTTCGTCAAAGAGAGACAGTCGAGTACACTGTGCGAGAAAAAGAAGCAGATACCCCTTACACCCATCATCCCTCTTTAAGATGCATGTATTGAAAAGAAACAACGCTATTTCATCTTGCATTTCACACTGACGAAAGATCTCAAACGTCCACACTCCAACGGTGTTGATGATTAATTGTACGGACCCAGTGAGGATTCTGAGCACTCCAATAATGGCAATTGTGCCTATTGAGAATTCCAACATTGTGAAATATTGCCGCATTAGAGAACATAACGTGATGAGAGAAAGTAGGATCTTCTTCAATTCTCCGTTGGGCCCACGTGCAGAAGTTCAATCTTGTTATGAAACCCTCAGCTGTTAGAGATTGCACCAAAGTGATATGGTACGGATGATAATCCAACGATTTTAAGATACGCTGAGCTGTGGATTGAGGAATCCCGGTCATTTTCTCAATATCCCGAAGACTGATATGGGGATGAATATGAATTAATGCTAGCACAGCCAGCGATCTCACACCAGGATCATTGTCATCCGCATAAACTTTTTTGTTCCTCTGTCGTTTGAGGAGACCTTGACGAGCACGTTGTTCAAGAAATCGGATCATAATGCGATTTGGACACCTCCGATCCGGAAAACGACGTTGAAACGTTCTCACAGCTTCAACATAATTTCCCCGCGCTCCACCAAGACACAACAAAACGTCAACAATATCGTTTGGCGCGTAATCAGACATGATATTTAGAAATGTGTTTCCTCCAAATGATAACAGAGAACTGAGCAGTTTGGGAATGCTAAATTTCTAAGGTATTCACACGTGAATCAAAACGATAACAATTTCCAAGAACAAAACCAAAACGAAACACAACCGACGGCAGTTTCCGGGAGATGAGGAACACTCAAGAGTTGAGCATTATGTTAGACAGAATACAATCCGAGGGTTTGAGAATTCTCATTAATTAGAGCGCCATCTATGGGGATTTCGAAAAAACGTTTGAGACAAAAGTTCCTTGGTTTTTAGCGTAGAATCTAAACCGGTAGTGAAAAATAGGGGATTCCATTTAAAAAACATGAGTTGACCTCAGAATGACCTTGAAAGTGGGATCTGAGGTCAAAGCTGAGTTCCCCACACAGCACCAAAGGTCTCCATGACATTAGAAAAATATTACATTTGAAATATGCAATATTTTGGGAAATGTCTCAAGAAAATTGTCAGAATGTCTCCAGGATGTCTCATGTCACCATCTTTGTGACATTCTGGAAACATTCTGAAATATCACAGAGATGATTGTTGTAATATTCTTGAGACATTCTGGACACGTTCTTAAACATCACCAGAATCTTTCAGCAAAATTCTGCACAGAAACAAAAATTTGATAATTGATCTTATTAACAAATTTACAAAATATCACTTTTAGTTGAAAAAAAAATTTCTTCAGGGTTTATTACCTTTAATCCAGGTTGTTGATAGGAATCTGATTCCGAATAACTCTTGTGAAAGGCAACTTCACAGTGAAAGCCAAGTTTTGGAGATTTTCTCCGATAGGGATTGAACCCAAGTCTTGCGAGTGAGAGACAAAGCCTCTATCACATCAGCGGATCTCCGAGATGACGTCAACGATCTCAAAGTACCATTTATGAAAATGATCTCATTGAAGAATTTTCAAAAATTCATTCCCGTGAGATTTATTAATTGATGAAGTTGATAATAATCACAAAAGTGATTTTAATAAACAATAACATCTGTAACACATAACCTCACTTTTGGAATATGGTTTTGTTCTGTGTTAAAACATGAATTCATGACAGTAATAAATTAATGTGATTTTTGTAATAAGATTATATTTTGATTGGAATTCATTATTTTATGCTTTCCGATAAAAAATTATTCCCATCGTGTCATGTGTAAGAAATAAACTAGAAAATATTACGACTCATGATTGTGCAATCATGATTCCACAAGTGTCCCTGTTTCTCATCAAAATCAAATCCTGAAGGAGACTTTTGTGAAATCATATTTATGGTATGTAAAAGTCACATAGATCTATTTCATTCTGAATAATCTATGAAAAGAGCATTAATAGTTGCCCGTGATGCTTTAAAGTGAAGTTCGTATCATTGGCATTTACTTATGTGAGCTTCTGATTATTTTTCAAGAGATCATCAAGTTACACTAAGCAAAATGTGAAGTGACGTGATTGTGGACAAGTTACGTGAAATGACTTCCTCACTCGAACAATGAACGTCATGTAAAATGACCAGCCAGCTTATTGGAATAAATTTTCTTATAATTCCCGTACAGCACAACCACCGATCCTTCACCTAGGACTTCGGTGGACTGGAGGTGGAGAATTGGTGGAGAAATGGGAGCCGTGGAAATAAGGGAGAAATAAGGGAGAGTCTCCGTTGAGGCAACGGAGAGGCGACGGAGAAATGTCCGCCCCCTGTATTTCCAGTAAAACTTAAATCCGTGAATTCATACATTCAGATTTGGTTACGTAAATGCACCAATAAGAATTATATTGAAAATACAGGGGGCGGACATTTCTCCGTCGCCTCTCCGTTGCCTCAACGGAGACGCTCCCTTATTTCTCCCTTACTTCCACGGCTCCCATTTCTCCACCAATTCTCCACCTCCAGTCCACCGAAGTCCTAGGTGGAGGATCGGTGGTTGTGCTGTACGGGTTGGAGATATTGTTTTATACATATATTGGGAGCGCAGTGAGTTTTCGTACTCTTGATTATTTATAATCACATGTATAGTTCAATGAAGTTATTTTTAAGTAATTTTTGCCAATCAATCTCTCATAAGTATCTATTGTGCCAATAGCTCATGGTATTCAGAATGAAGGAAACTCACTACGCTCTCAATATATTAGTCAATTTTTCTATCGACTCAAATTTTTGTGAATACCTACTTCTTATTTGCAAAGAATCTATTTCAATAAAGTAGCTGGTGTTTTCACTTGATACAGATTGTTGTTTAGAAATATAACATAGGAAAAATTGGAAAAATTCTATATAGTTCAATAAAGTTATTTTCGAGTAAGTTTTGACAATCAATCCCTTATAAGTATCTATTATGCCAGTAATTCATGGTGATCGGAGTGAAGAGAACTCATTACACTCCCAGTATATAAGTCAGTTTTTCTATCGACTCAAGTTTGGTGAATACTTACTACTTATTCGCAAAGAATTTATTCCAACAAACTGATCGGTAATTTCACTTTATACAGATTGTTGATTGGCAAAATAACATCACTTCATTTCACTTGACTACATGAAAAATCACTAGATAGAGGTATATAAAAGTAATAGTGATATTACATTCTTTCAGACAACTAGCATGATAGATACTTGACTGTGATTTAATTCCAAAAAATATTTGGATAACTACATAACACTACATATTTGGATATTTAAATAACTTCATTGAATGTTACATACATGTAGTTATAAATGGAGCGTAAGATTCTTTTACCTTCAGAAGAATCATCTCTTAGATTACAAACACGGGGAATTTCCTTCATTACCATAACTTACATGCAACATGATAAATATTCAACTGATTTTGATTCTTACAAATTGACCAAATAATTTGTTCATATCTAATTATTTATACCCACACGTATGTACTTTTCATGTAATCAAGTGAAATGAGGTGATGTTATTTTTCCAATCAACAATCTGTATGAAGTAAAATGACCAGCCACTTTGTTGAAATAAATTCTTCGCGAATAAAAAGTAGATATCCATAAACTTCAGTCGATAGAGAAATTGACTTGTATATTGGGAGCGCAGTGAGTTTTCTTCACTCTGATTACCATGAACTATTGGCACGATAGATACTTATAAGCGATGGATTATCAAAAATCACTTAAAAATAACTTCATTGAACAATATATGTGGGTATAAATAATTAGATATGAACAAATTATTCAGTCAATTCATAAGAATGAAAATCAATTGAATATTTATCATGTTGCATGTAAGTCATGGTGATGAAAGAAATTCCCTGAACTATATAGTTTATGAACTATATATATATTAATGTTATATGAATGAATAAACTATGCTGATGAACTATAATATTAATGAATTGTATAGTTCAATGAAGTTATTTTCAAGTAATTTTTGATAATCAATCTCTTTCAAGTATCTATCGTGCCAATAGTTCATGGTAATCAGAGTGAAGAAAACTCACTGCGCTCCAAATATATCAGTCAATTTCTCTATCGACTCAGGTTTTGTGGATACATACTTCTTATTCGCAAAGAATTTATTGCAACAAAGTGACTGGTCATTTCATTCTATACAGATTTTTGATTGGAAGAATACCATCATTTCATTCCGCTTAATGACCCCTTGAAAAATCACCAAAGGTGTACAAAAGTGGGGGTGACAGTAATTCTTCTTTCATAAAATCCAATAACTTTATATCTTCATCATGCTATGAAAGAGGGGTAGAGCTGTCGAACATGGTTTTATCCATATACTAATATTTTAAAACTATTTTCCAGGAGAAACTGAATAACAGTCTGTGTTGAATAATTATCTGATCTCCCAAGTAGCAACAGAACGTTTCGAATGTTCTATGAACGTACATAGTATATATGTATAAACATACGAGTACGTTCTATGAACGTTCATAGTATATTCCAAACGTTCGGATGCTACTAGGGCTGTTGCACTAATCAAGTATTTGTTGGAGAAGTATTTCACAATACAATACTTACTTCAATAAAAATATTGTTTCATATTAAATACTTTTGACTTTAGTAAATTGTCTATGCAATGTATTATTTTCATTACATTGAAGTATGTATTTTATAATGATCTTTCCAAGAAGATATGCACAGAGAGGAACAATTTTTCACCGAAAATGTATTTTCTTGTTCCAAGAAAACTGTTCCTTCAACGCAATACGAGGTGTGTTCAAAAAGTAAGGTGACTTTTCAAATTTCGCGGGCAACGTACTTTCGATTATCGATTTTTTTGTTTTGTTATGTTGGCACACTCTTCCCGAACATCTGTACCAAGTTTCAAGTGTATAGCATTTTTTGTTTGGTTGTGAGAGGCGTAAAGGTTATAAGTGTTTTGCGTGCTCGGCGATTTCTTGCTATCGAAAAATATGGATCAAAGGATTCGCATCAAATTTTGTGTAAAAAATAAAATAAAGTGCTCCGGAACACTTAAAATGTTGACAGTAGCATACGGTGGAACTGTTCTGAGTAAAAAAAATGTTTACAAGTGGTACAAACTCTTCCAAGATGGCCGGGAAGATGCCAATGACGAGCCTCGCTCTGGACGCCCAAGCACGTCAACAACTGATGAAAACGTTCAAGCAGTGAAGAAAATTGTTTTGGAAAATCGTCGAATCACTATCAGAGAAGTTGCTGAGGATGTTGGGTTTATCGCTTGGCTCGTGCTATGAAATTTTTTCTAACGTTTTGGGCATGAGACGTGTGTCAGCGAAGTTTGTTCCGAAATTGCTAAATTTTGACCAAAAGAACCGTCGCATGAGCATCGCTCAAGAACTGTTGAATGACGTCAACGACGACCCAGATTTACTCAAAAGGGTCATAACTGGTGACGAATCATGGGTATATGGTTATGATGTCGAAACCAAAGTCCAATCGTCCCAATGGGAGACCCCAGATGAGCCAAGACCGAAAAAAGCACGCCAAGTTCGATCAAATGTCAAAGTTTTGCTCACTGTTTTCTTCGATTACCATGGCGTGGTGCATCAGGAGTTCTTACCATATGGTCGTACGGTCAATAAACAGTATTATCTTGAAGTTATGCGCCGTTTGCGAGAAGCAATACGAAGAAAACGTCCAGAATTGTGGAAAAATAATTCATGGCTTTTGCATCACGATAATGCCCCTGCTCACTCATCTTTGCTTGTGAGAGATTTTTTGGCCAAAAACAACACCACAATCATGCCTCAGCCACCATATTCACCGGATTTGGCCCCATGTGACTTTTTCTTGTTCCCAAAACTAAAGAGACCTATGAAAGGACGGAGATTTGCAACGATTGAAGAGATAAAGACTGCATCGCTGGAAGAGCTCAAGGCTATACCGAAAAGTGCTTATGAGAAGTGCTTTGAGGATTGGAAAAACCGTTGGCATAAGTGTATTGTATCTGAGGGGGATTACTTTGAAGGGGACAACATAAATATTGATACATAAATAAATATTTTTTCTTAAAAATACAAAGTCACCTTACTTTTTGAACACACCTCGTATGTGTATCCTTGGTACAAGAAAATGTTTCTTGAACTAAGAATGCAAATCCTGATTTAAGGAAATTCTTTCTTAATTGAAAACTACCTGAAACTAAATTCATGGAAGAGTCTAAAATTTTCAAGCAAGAATATGTGCAGGCTCATAAAGATTTGTATACGGTTAAAATTTCTGATTCCAAAGGAAATGTTTTTGAAAATATTATTTTTTGTGATTTGTAATTTTGGCTGTAATTTTGACAGACACATAGATTCAGAATGTCTTGGAACGAAATATAAATCAACCACCAAATTGCAGGTTTCATGGTTATTCATGGTTTTTTCGCCTCCAACTACCAAATTGAACAAAGTCCCGGTGTAGGATAATGAAAAGTTTCAATGCTGTATATAATACTGCTACTGAAACATTCTGATTATATTTCATTTGCGACAAACTCCACATACTTCCATTATAGATTCTCAGAACATCGCATAATATCATATATGCAATATTTCAATTGAAAGATTCTCAGAATATTTGTAATGGAATATTGTATCCGCAATATCCATGGAATCTCGTCAGAATATTTTTCTAAGAATGTTCTCATTGAAATATTGTAATATTCTGGGAATATTATTGAGACGTTGTGTGCTGTGTGGGTTAATACAAACATAACATGCATGTTTTTTATGCTTTTTTCAATGTTCTTCCAAGTAAACCAGAATGGAAGATTACTTACATTCACATTGTCACATCTCATTCTTTTCACATTTGAAGTCTCCAAAGTACTATGAGTTGCAGCAGAATCATTTTGTTGCAGCCATCTTAAGAATAAGATAAATGAATTATTGTACTAGGGAAAATATAATTGAATTCGGTATTGATAAATAATATATCTAAATTAATTAACCTGTGAGCTTGTAACCTCTTAAATCCTGTATTCGATACTGAATTATTACATTTTTCACATTTTGCGTAAATTTTTTTATTTTCTTTTATAATTTTAAATCCTTTTATTTTATTTCGTCTATTCATTTTTTCATTCGAATTCAAATTATAAAACTATATATTATATACAAAACTTCTTTTCAATCAATTTATTGAGATTACTGGACTAGCATCCAACTCTTACAAAACTTCTTTAAAATCTGAATAAGGTTATGAGATTTTATTTATATCGGAAATAATATTACGAGATGGTATTTGATAATTGGTTGATTTTGGAAAATCCACTAAAAGTTACTAGTATCAATTTCCAATCATAAATGAGCATATATTTCAGGATATCGAAGTTTTGGAACATCGAAGGTTACTTTCAAAACGTATTATACATGGAGTATACGTATAATACATGTATTATACCTGTATTATACATGTATAGTCAGAAACCTTACTCGACAGGTCGAATTCCCAACCCTGCACTCAAAGCGTTGCGAAGTCCCAAGAAATCCCAAATCTCTCCCCCCTACTTTTGTCGAAAACGACCGAATGAAATGAAAAATAATGAGTGCATATGCATCTGCTGTGAATCATGGAGAAGTTGCGTGAACTGATTATATCCCATTTCATTCAGTCATTTTCGACGAAAATAGGGGGAGAGATTTGGGATTTCTTGGGACTTCGCAATGCCCTCAAGCCAATGGCGTCTCAAGACCGCCTTCTTTGTGTTTCTCCGTCCATTTGGTACAGGGAGCCCAAACTCTTGTGTATATATTTGTTCCCCATAGTACGAACAAGATTTTCGGATGGCGCCAGTGGTGTTCGCAAATACTAATGATTTTCATGTCCATGAAAGATAACGAATGAATATTGATTATCAATATCGATGCGGAACAAATATATACCAGCTAGCCCTATCCGACTATCCCACTCTTCAAGGTTCTTATTGTCCCCATTTGACCAAATTCGCAATAACACGCTGATGGTTTTGGTGGGCTGCATAAAATATACCTATCGCTTAGTCATCCAATCAAATTAGGAGGAACAACCAGGGCTGGGGACGCATAATACGTTAGGTTTTATGCGAGTAGTAATGTGCGCATAAACATCATGCCGATAACGCATGTAACTAGAGGGAGTTTTCTGCATCAACTTTTTTAATGGTCGATTTAATTTTGGTTCGAATGGTTCGATTATAATTTTAAAATTGGAGATTTTTTTCCATTATCACACTTATGAGCATATATTTCGTGCATTCTCAATTTTGAATTTCGAGTTAGAATTAATTCCACAATGTTCTATGCATTCTACGCATTTTCTGCGTATTCTAAATCTTTTATGCATAATCTGCGTATAGTTGATACATATTACTTTTCGGATGCGCACAGAACCCATCCCTGGGAATAGCATTGATGCCAGCATTCGGCCGGCCGACGAGTTTTACCCCCTCCATCACACTCCATACAATCTAATTTCTTTTGTCGGAGGTTTGATTGTGTGTATGAGATTTCTATACAGATAGGTGTGGTGGAGAGGGTAAATCGAGTCGGTCGACCAAATGCTGGCATCACTGGGGAATAGCCCACCAGCGCAACTAGTGCTATCTGCTGGTTTAATGTTTTTGGCTACAATAAAAATACCTCGTTTGCTATTGTTTAGTCAAAGAATCGGATAGGGCTGATACATACACAGGAGTTTGAGTACCCTGATTCGAACATGCGAGTTGATAAAGGATCGAACGGGGTACGGCCTGCACCCCCAGGTATTCACAGAGAAGGCGCTCACAATGCCACGGAATTGCGCATCTATCTCGTCGCTGAATCAACATTGTGTTTTTTATCAGTATATTAGCATAGAATGCCTTTAGTGCTACCAAATATACATACCTTATAAAACCCACTGCGCATGTCATATTACAGCACATTGCGGCGATGTGATTTTCAATCCGCATTTTACACATTATGAAGCGATCCCACATAGCATTTCATGTCTAAAAGATATCTCAATGCAAATTTAAGAAGTCTTATGCAACACGAAAAGATGCCTTTAAGATATCTAAAACAGTTCTTACTTCTAAAAGATTTCTAAAAGATCTCTAAAAGATATAATGTCGGAAGACAAGTTTCAGATCTCCTAAAAGATATCTTTTAGATGTCTTTTAGAAGTAAAAACTGTTTTAGACATCTTAAGGATATCTTTTCGTGTTGCATAAGACTTCTTAAACTTTTCTTAAGAGTTCTCAAGACATCTTGAAGATCGGAAGTGCTATGTGGGATATCACAACACCGTTCATGTACTTTGGAAAAAAATGTTTGCAACAATATTCAGGATCATCGCAACAAAGTTACCTGCATATGATATGCAATATTTATGTTGCAGAAGTTTGAATCGTTTATTGAAATTAATTGGTAGTAAAATAATCAAAAACTAAGGTATTAAAGACCCAAAATGTTATACTACATCCTTCAAACCTATTTCCAGTTCCAAACAATTTATTCGAAAAGATAAACATCGATGATTTTTTCAGATATTGAGATTCTGAATTCTCGTTTAGTTTTTATAAACGATTCGAACTTCGAGAACATCAATATTTCGAATGTCGGATTTTTTTTTGCCAGGATACTTCAATAGTATAATATCATTGATTTTACAGTACCCTTTTCAATATTATGCTCATACATGAATTACAGGGTTCGAGTGCCTCAGAAGATGAGGATATCCTTCCCAAAATAGATCGCGTAGTATCTACTAAACGCGCAGAAGAAACAAATAACAACATGGTAAAAGCCTTTTTTACTATTACAATCCCAGATAGCACAAGAGTTCTGAAAGAACCCGTAATGAATGCAATGCATTCATATAGAACTCTTTTAGAACTCTTGTGCTATCTCGGATATTTGTAGAAAGTCTTAGAGGTTGGGAATCTAGGAATTTTCCATCTTTCTTCAACCGATGTGTATCCAAAAATCCTGACACCCTGTTATTCTTCTTTTTAGGTTAATAAATCTTGTCAAAGATCAACGAATGTTGATTATGAAGACATGGTCGAACTCGATGGAGGTGTTTACGTTAATCCCGCAGCTCACCAATTGGCAATTGATGCGAAGGAACCAAGCAAATGCATCACGAATTTATGTTACGGAATATGGGGGTACAAGGAACTCTCTAAACGCTGCGTGAAACACAATAAAACAATAAATCCAAACCATTATTATCTCCAAACAAAGTCGCAGCTATTACTTCCGTTTTTAAGAACTACTTGAAACGGAGAGTCTATCCACGTTCATTGTTCTTCCATGAAGTCCACAAAATCAACACTTACTTAGGACGAGCTATAGGTGGTGCGCAACGCCATTTAAAAAATGTTAATGAAGATGATGGAAAATTAATGGTAATGGAATAACAGCATGGGTTTCACTTATCCGATCTCCTAATTTTTAATCATAACTTTGACTTGATATTTTACTTCCATTTGGTTTTTGTTATTTACATTTTATAGTGAACGAATGAAATGTTAATATTTTGTTGTTTCTTATGTTAGGAACTATTTAGGTTTATAAACTTAAGAATATGTGAAAACAGTGACTGTAAAATGTTGAAGGAGTCTACAACATATAATACGAGATGGAAAAATCTTGTTTTTAGAGTCTTCCTACATGCTAGGTACGAGGAAATAGTGAAATATTATTAAAAAAATCGTGTTGTGCCCGTAAAGTAAAGCAATTAATTCTCTACCTTGAACGATGAAGAAATGGAGATGACACATTGGTGAAAAATGAAAGCCGTGGGAATAAGAGAGAAACAATAGTCTCAATTGATGCTACGGTGAGACAATAAAGAATGTCCGGCACCCTATATTTCCAACACCCTTCTAACTGATAAATTTACATATTCAGATTTTGGCATAACAAAAGTCAGATTTTTTATTGAAAACACTCCCTTATTTCTTCTTTATTTCGACGGTTCCGATTTCAGGACCAACGTTTCACTCCCATTCCACCGAACGCTTAGATCAAATATTGTTAATGGTGCTGTATGGATGAGTAAGCCTTTTTTCTTGGAAGTTTAACAAAATTCTGCAATGTGAAACTATCCCATCGACCCGACGTTCCAAAACATGAATCTTTCAAATTTAAGATGTGCAGCTTCAAGAATAATTTACATATTTCATTAAACGTGTTGTAGAGTTCTCCGAGTATTTTTGAAAGCACATCACCAAAACTGTTATCTGCAATGTTTTAGTATATAGTTGAATAATCAGATTGAATTTGATACTTCTACGATGTCAAATCATGTTTATTTCGCGTTAGAAACATGAAAAATGTTTGAGTAGTTCCAATGTTTTATTTCCATTATTTGTGATACATGACAGGCAATGTCCTAAGAACTTTGTGTTCTGTATTTATGTTTTAGTTATGCATTGATTCATAGTGTTGTATTTAAGCAGGACTGAATATTTTTAATACTCTAAACACTGATTTTTTTTTTGTTAAAAATAAGAGTAGATGAATACTCTTCTTGTGACTTATCAACACAAAGAAAAGAGCGATGTACGAATGAGTAGGCGAAAATTATGGTGAGGCTTTGTCATAGTCTATTTTGTATTAGGATTGGAGAAAGATTGATTATTCTTATATGTTGATTACATTTTTACAATATATTCTATGCGATATCATAAAATACATTTATGGTTCTAAATAAAGGGGAAACCAGCACTCGCAGTCAGCAGCCGATTGTCAGTAGTTTTGACACGGAAATTTCGAGAACTTTGTTCAATATTCAGTGGAAACAATCTCTTAATTCAAACTTCAGTCATTCTTACTGTGAATAACGTTTCTCATAAGTTTCGATTCAATAAATCATCAACAAAATTCCTCGAAATCATTGTTTTCCATCCCACAAAATCCACACCTTGCGTATTGAGATCTCTTTTTTTTATGAGAAAGTACTGAATGTAGACAAAACTTTTCACACTTTCAAACTGACAACGTTCTGGGTTTCCTCATGTTTCAGACTTTTTTCCTAGCTGGAGGAAATTCAGGAATATATCGGATTTCATTGAGAGCTGTGTCAAGTGGAATTGGAAAAGTGTGAAAAAGTTACAAAAGAACTTCCTAACATTGCTTGCTTTTGATCATTTTTACTTACCTGTTGAGAAGAACACAGTGATTTATCATACTTGTTACAGAGTTTTATCAGGAATAAATCCATAATCATCCATCTGACATTTGAATGAAAAAACTCTGAATAAAATCTGAGAAAATCCTGACAATCACTCATTTTCATGATGCTTTTTATAGCTGTAGGAGAAAACACGGGCATTCATCATAATTTTTTCAGAGTTTCATCAGGAATGTATTCATAATCATCTCTCTGAAATTTCAATGACAAATCTCTGACAAAACTCTGAAAAAAATCTGAGAAAGTCCTGACAATCACTCATTTTCGTGATTTTTTCATAGCTGTCGGGAAAACACGGACATCTATCATACTTTTTTCAGAGTTTTATCAGGAATGGATTCATAATCATTTCTCTGAAATTTCAATGACAAATCTCTGATAAACTCCGAAGAAACTCTGAAAAAACTCTGAAAAAACTCTGAAACCGATGTCCCAAAAATATTAGATTTTTCATAGAAATCTCAGAGTTTCTCAGAGATAAGTCAGAGTTTTCCAGAGATTTTTCAGAGATTTTTCAGCGAAATATTTCCGTACGGGGATTCAAAACCCGTTTCAGTTTTGTCAACAGCAGCTGGAGTCACCCCTATAAGTAGCGTTAGAAGATACTCGAAAGACAGTCACTCTTAAGAAGAAATGTCATTCCCTATGGCGTTTAGACTGTATAACATGTTCATGGGGGGCGTCGATCAACATGATGCCCATTGTAGCAATTTACTTCCTCAAATACGAGCAAAAAAATGAACTTGGTCGATTTTTTGTGGATTGATACAATCGTCAATTACTAATGCAACTGTCATTCGAAATTTAGTTCACGAAAACAATGTCGGAACCAAAGACATATCTTTGGAAATTGCGAAACACTATCTTGACGAGCGTAAAAATGGGAAAGCACACGAAAGTATCGTTGTTGTTAGAAAAAGGTACTGCGAATACGCCAGGAAATTTCACACAAGAACACAGAAAATGTGCGAAACCTGCAACATTCATGTATGCTCGCCATGCTTCTCAATTCATAACAAAAATTGAATAATAAAATCAGAAAATTGGAAAAAATTGAAAAAAAAAATCATAAAATACAAAAAAAAATTTGAAAAAACATTTGAAAAAAAAAATCATAAAATACAAAAGAAAATAAGGCTCTCAGAATTACGTTCACCTCCGCGTGGTGAGAATCGGACAACGGCAACATTTGTCGGCTAAGCAACGTACGTAGTTCACTAAATGGGAATATTTTTCGATACTCCTAAGAGCTTTATGATTGGAGACCTCAGAAACACTTCAGCGATTGTTTTCTCAATAACTATGGACTTCCTCCCCGTGAGATGATTGCGGGTCTTCCAGGGGGATATTCTTGATACCTGTCCTTGATATCCTTTTTATCCATCCTTGGTAGTATCTGCTTCCTTTACGTGGTTGGGAGGATAAGTATCTCAGATTTGGGTCTCTTTTTCGGGTGGAATAAACTACTCGAGAGGGAGAATACAAACTGAGAGAAACTGAATCATCCCAACGCCAGGAACATCGGCGGATACGGAGGGAAAGCAAGGGGAAACTACCTTCCTTGACATCTTCCAATATTCCCGAGGAAATGAAATTTTTCCTCCAAACCTGGAATTTTGAATTTTGATTTATTGAAAAAGAAGAAAAAAACAACAACAACAACATGATGGCGTCCTCTCGGGTAAAATATTCCGGAGGTAAGATAGCCTCCCTTTCGGATCTCCGGGTGGAGGCTGTTCGAGAGAACCTCATCAAACAAGATAGAAAACCGAAGAACATAGGGAAGAAAGAGAACATTCTTCGAGTCGGAGCGTGGAATTTTAGATCCCTGAGACAAACAGGAAAATTAGAAAATTTGAAACTGGAAATGAAGAGGTTGGGTATCGATGTATTAGGTGTACAAATAAGTACTACAGGAATTTATTGTAAAGGAAAAGTACATTACGTTTTATTCAAAGTATTTTCCATCATTTGCCACTACTGTTCCCCATCTTTCTGGCAACATTCGGATACCCCGTCGAAAAAACTCTTCATCTTTTGACGCTATCCACAAATCTACCCAATTTTTGGTGTCTTCATATGATGTGAAGCGCTGCTCAGACAGACCATGTGCCATCGACCGGAACAGGTGATAATCAGAAGGGGCCAAGTCTGGTGAATACGGCGGGTGGGGTAAAACTTCCCAGTTGAGTGTTTCCAAGTATGTTTTTACCGGCGCCGCAACATGTGGACGAGCATTATCGTGTAAAAGAATAATTTTGTCGTGTCTGGAGTAGTAATGGGCGCGTTTTTCCTTAAGTGCCCGACTCAATCTCATCAATTGTGTTCGGTAGAGAGCTCCAGTAATGGTTTCGCTTGGTTTCAGCAATTCATAATACACGACACCAAGCTGATCCCACCAAATACACAGCATGAGTTTTTTTCCATGAATATTCGGCTTAGCTGTCGATGTTGATGGTTCGCCGGGCTTAACCCATGACTTTCCCTTCTTTGGATTATCGTAGTGAATCCATTTTTCGTCACCAGTGACTATACGATGCAAAAAACTCTTTTTTTTTATTCCTGGCAAGCAGCATTTCACTCATGCATAATCGGCGTTCAACGTCTCTCGGCTTTAGTTGATATGGAACCCAATTTCCTTGTTTTTGAATCATTCCTAACGATTTTAAACGATGTGAAATTGCTTGTTGAGTCACTTGTAGAGTAAGTGCAAGTTCTTTTTGCGTTTGGGACGAATCTTCCTCCAATAGTACTTCTAATTCCATGTCTTCGTACACTTTCGGCCTTCCACTGCGTTCTTTGTCTTTAACGTCAAACTCACCGTTCTTAAACTTTTGAAACCATTCCTGACAACTTCTCTCACTTGAAGCAGCTTCACCATATGCTTCTAGAAGCAATCGATGCGCCTCAGCTGCAGATTTTTTCACATTAAAGAAGTAAATCAAAAGTTCCCGCAAATGATGCTTATTCGGAATAAAACTTGACATTTTTGCACGAAAAAAATTACGTGATGCTGATACGGAATCACTAGTACTTCAAGGTTATGGTGTTGCCAGATGACTAAACTTGGGATATTACGTTTTACATCTGACAATTTCTCCATAACCTTCTGGTGGGGCCATCTTTTGACAAACCGCGGAAACTTATTTGTACACCTAATAATAGGAATTAGTGGAATGAGATGGCCGCAAGGAGGGGATTTCTGGAGTGGGGATTATAGAATCATTCACACAGGATCAAAGAATGGTCAAGCAGGTGTGGGAATTATAATGCATAAGAGGGTAGGGAATGGGATAGAAAATTATTTGCATCATAGCGAACGCGTAATGATGGTCAGAGTTAGAACGAAACCGGTAGACACTGTTATAGTCCAAGTATACATGCCCACATCTGCATACTCAGAGGAGGATATCGAAAAAACTTACGATGAAATAGAAGAAGTAATAGAATATGTGAAGGGAGAAGAAAATGTAATGATCATAGGCGACTGGAATGCGGTAGTAGGGCAAGGAGAAGAGGCCAACATAATAGGAGATTTTGCGTTAGGAGAAAGAAATGAAAGAGGACAACATTTAATCGAATTCTGTGAGAGTCATAAAATGGTTATTACCAACACATTATTCAAAAATCATCCAAGAAGAATCTATACTTGGAAAATGCCAGGAGATACAGCAAGATATCAAATTGATTACATATTAGTGAAACGAAGATTTAGAAACCAAGTGAAAAGCTGTAAAACTTATCCAGGCGCGGATATAGATAGTGATCACAATATGTTGCTGATGAAATGTTCTCTGGAATTCCAAGCTCTGAAGAAGAAAAGGAAAATGCAAAAAAGATGGAATTTGAAGAATCTCAAACAAGGAAAAACGCAGGAGGCATTCAAAGTGATGTCGGACGAAAAATTGGAGGATCGACAAGAGAACGACTTGGAAATAGAGAGTAGATGAACAAATATGAAGGGGAACATAGAGCAATGCGCATATGAAATTTTGAAGAACGATGGGATAGAGCCTAAGGAACCATGGATAACAGAAGAAATTCTCGATTTAATTAATGAGAGGAGGAAATACAAGAATAAGAATAGTGAACAAGATCAGCAGACATACAAGTCACTGAGGAATAAAATAATCAGAGAATCAAGGAAAGCAAAAGAACAATGGTTGGAGGGGAAATGTCAAGATATAGAAGTAACATTACATTTAGGGAAAATTGATGAGGCATATAGGATTGTTAAGAGATTTTTTGGAAAAATGAAATCTAGAAGCAGTAAGATTAAAAATTCTCTGGGAAGACAATTGATGAGAACGGAGGAAAAAATAAAACAATGGATTAATCATTTAGAAGATCTGTATGAAGGGAGAGATAATATAGGATTCTTAGAGAGGGAGAAAGATGTCGATGAAGAAGAATTGGCAGATTCAATTTTGAGATCAGAATTCGACAGGGGTTTGAAAGAATTGAAAAATAATGAAGCGTCAGGAAGGAATAGATGGCATAAGTGCGGACCTTATCAAAGCCTCCAGTCAGAGAACTCGTGACGCACTGTTTGAATTGGTCAGAGATATTTACGAAATAGGCGAAGTACCGGGAGATTTCCAGAAGAATAAAATTGTCGCCATTCCAAAAAAACAAGGAGCAGACAAATGCGAGAACTACAGAACGATTAGTTTAACTTCACATGCCTCGAAAATGCCGACAAAAATCATATACAGGAGAATAGAGAATAAAATAGAGAGTAGATTAGCAGAAGATCAGTTCGGTTTTAGGAAAAATAGGGGAACGCGAGAAGCAATATTAGCACTGAGAACAGTAGTAGAGAAAAGTCTAGAGTTGAAAAAGTCTGTGTATATGGGTTTTGTAGATATACAAAAAGCATTCGATAATGTTGATTGGGAGAAGATGTTTACGATTTTGAAAAAGGTAGGAATTAATTTCAGGGATAGGAGAATAATATATCAATTATATAAGAATCAAACCGCAATAATAGAAATAGAGGGTCAAAAAGGAGAAGCACAAATTAGAAGAGGGGTGAGACAAGGATGCTCACTATCGCCATTGATTTTCAATCCGTATATAGAAGGAGCGATGAACGAAGTGAAGGAGCAAGTGCAATTGAAATTACAGATTCAAGGTGAAAATGTAAGCATGTTGAGATTTGCGGATGACATAGCTGTATTAGCTACGAGTAGTGCTGAGTTAGAAAATACTCTCAACAATATGAAAAAAATATTACTGAACAAATATTGTATGAATATACATAAGGACAAAACAAAATTCATGATTTGTACAACAGCGAAAACATCAAGAAGAACGACAATCGAAATAGATGCAGAGACAATTCAGCAAGTCAAAGAATTTGAATATCTAGAGAGCATAATTACAGAAAACGGTAAATGCGAAAGAGATATAAGAGCAAGGATAGCACAAGGGAAACAGGCTTTCCACCAAAAGGAACAGTTACTATGTTCGGAGAATATTAGCTTAGCAGTAAGGAAGAAATTCTTGAAGAGTTACGTTTGGAGCACAGCATTATACAGGGTGGGGCATTTAAAGTGTCGCGGGCGTTTCTTCCAAAAATGAAGTGAGATACGAGAAAATTTTTCGGACAAAAGTTGTAGGGTACCGAGGGAGACATCCGATGGTGGCCTTGGCTTTGACCTCAAATCTCATCTTCAAGGGCATTCTGAGATCAACTCTCGTTTTTCAAATAGCATTCCATATTTTTTACTGCAGATTTGGATTCTAGGTCAAAAACCAAGAAACTTTTGTCTGGACCATTTTCCTGAAATCCGCAAAAATGGCGCTCTAATCGATATTGTTCCATTTTGAATCTGACATTCGAATAACTCGAAAACGAAGGGTCTTGCAAAAGAATGTTTCGTACAAAAGTTGTCAATACACAACACATTTCAATCGTCTAAATTACCACCATCCAGAGCTCACGCGATGTAAACAAACGACGGGGTTCAGTGAAAATTCACGATTTTGAAAGTCAGTTTGTCAGTTACATTTGATTATTACTTGGTTTATGACAAATTGAAAATCATGGATATCCGATACACGGTTTCTGAAAAGATCGATATGATCTACATTTACGGTGAAGTGCATAAGAACCCCAGACAAGCATATGACTTGTATGCAGAACGATTTCCTGGAAGAACAACGCCATCCATTAGGTATTTTCAACGCATTACAAAATTATTCTCAGAAACGGGAAGTGTTACAAGGGAAAAACGACATCGAATGAGAACTGTTAGCGGAGAAAATGCGGGAGTTAATGTACTAGCTGCAGTAGCCAATAATCCACACGTGAGCTCTCGTGAAATTGAACTCCATTCGGGAATTTCTCGAAGAAGTGTTCTCCGAATACCGAAACGTCACAAATTCCATCCGTATCACATTTGTTTGCATCAAGACCTTCACGGTGATGATTTCGAAAATCGTGTACAGTTTTGTCGATGGGGTCTAGCGCAAATGCACAATAACAACTTCATCAACATATTATTTTCTGATGAGTCGACGTTCACCAATCATGGTCAAGTAAATCGACATAATATGCATTACTGGGCGACAGAACATCCAAGATGGTTACGTCAAGTAGAGCATCAAAGACAATGGGCTGTGAATGTTTGGTGTGGTATTTTTCTATCTCGAGTAATTGGACCGTACTTCATTGCAGATACGCTAAATGGAGAGAAGTACAGACATTTCTTAGATCAAGTACTTCCAACATTACTTGAAGACATACCTATTCAGGAACGATTGAATATGTGGTATCAACACGATGGTTGTCCATCCCATTATGCAGTCACAGCTCGAGAAATATTGGACAGAGATTATCCTGGACGATGGATAGGACGTCGTGGACCAGTTCATTGGCCTGCCCGTTCTCCGGATCTTACTTCTCCAGATTTTTTTTTATGGGGATACATAAAAGATGCAGTTTATCAACAAGCACCGACTACACCTGAGAATATGCGTCAACGAATCATCAATGCAAGCGCGAGCATCAATGAAGATATTTCAGCACGAGTTCAGCAATCTTTTGTAAAACGTTTTGAAATGTGTATTGAAGTCGAAGGCCATCATTTTGAGCATCTACTGCATTAAAATTATCCAAGTGATGTAGACGATTGAAATGTGTTGTGTTTTGTCTGTTATACCCCATCACCTCCGTTTCAGTTCAAGGGGTCCCCCTTGGAATCAGACAACTTTTGTCCGAAACATTCTCCTCCAAGACCCTTCGTTTTCCAGTTATTCTAATGTCAGATTCAGTATGGAACAATATCGATTAGAGCGCCATCTTTGCGGATTTCAGGAAAATGGTTCAGACAAAAGTTTCTTGGTTTTTGACCTAGAATCCAAATCTGCAGTAAAAAATATGAGATGCTATTTAAAAAACAAGAGTTGACCTCAGAATGCCCTTGAAGATGAGATTTGAGGTCAAAGCCAAGGCCACCATCGGATGTCCCCCTCGATACCCTACAATTTTTGTCCGAAAAATTTTCTCGTATCTCATTTTATTTTTGGAAAAAACGCCCGCGACACTTTAAATGCCCCACCCTGTATAGTTGCGAAACTTGGACAATTGGAAAAACGGACCTACGAAGACTTGAAGCTTTTGAAATGTGGTGTTAAAGGAAGATGCTTAGAATAAAGTGGATAGAGAAAGTAAGAAATGAAGAAGTACTTGAGAAGGTCAATGAAAAAAGAAGTTTCTTGAGACAGGTCGTGAAGAGAAGAAGTAATCTGATAGGACACACATTAAGGCATGATAGCTTATTGAAAACAATATTGGAAGGAAAAATGAATGGTAAAACTCGAAGAGGTAGACCTAGATTGAGTTATATGAAACAAATTATACAAGACAAGGGATGCCGTAGATATGCAGAAATTAAGCGGTTAGTGGATAATAGACAGGGTTGGAGGATTTCATCAAACCAGTCATAAGACCGATCACTCCATGATGATGAACTATGGACTTGCGGGGAAATTTTGTGAGAACGCAAAGGTCTCAAAATCAGTCAAACAATACCCTCAAATTTTTCAAACAATTTTTCAAAAATGCGAATTTTTCCATTTTCCGGAGAATCAAAAATGTTTTTTTACGGGTGTGAAAAAATTTGAGGGTATTCTTTGACCAATTTCAGGACCTTTTTAGTTTCAAGGCAATTTGTCCTTAAGTTCTTAGCAATCGAGAAAAAAATTGCTGAAGATTGAGAGTAAAATTGATTGATTCGGACGCCTTTTTGTATGAATAAACATTTTTTTTTTATTAACCTCAAGCCAATAACTTTTGGTTGAGGTTCCATGGATGTGATATTTATCGGTGTTGAGTATGTAGAAAAATGCAAAAGTAAACAAAAATATAATCTCGAAAAATTTTTTTTCAAAGAAACAGTGCATTTTTTTAATTTGCAATTTTCACACGGAAAAACTCATTTTAGGGACTTATGAACATCACCATTCGAAAGAGCGACCTTCAAAACATAGGATACAGGCGCTCAAGAATTTTTTTTCGACCACGTTCATTGTACAATGAATCTCTGAACTTTGGTGTCCAAAAGTGTCTGTTCAGGCGCTTATGGGTTAATATAATCACCTCTCGCTTGGAGATGAAGTTACTCCATCTCCAAGATGCGAATCCAGGCATGGAGCGTTGGAAGACCGTTTTGGTAAGCGCTCATATTTGTCTCTTTCTCATAAATGCTTTCCAAGTTATTCATCTCTCTTGCGAGTGTTGGGAAACGATTGTATTAATTGTCACTCCAAAAATGATTAATTGGGAGAAGAACTGTTTCAAAATGATTAGTTCTATATATGAATGTAGAGGAATGATCAATATTTTATGTACGTGTATATGTATGTGTTTCATCATCCAAATAATACCGCATTCCCAGTCCAGGAGCACATCATAATGATCATTACCAGAGGGTTCTTTCCAGAAGTAGTCGTTTTACGACAATTCCTTCCAGAGTTCAACATTTCTAAACAGTTCTTTCCAGTGTTGATCATTTCGTTTTCATACAGTTCTTTGAGAACTAATAATTCCCCAGATCTTTCCAGAAGTAATCGTTTCCCAACAATTCCTTTCAGAGCTCGACATTTTCAAACAGTTCTCCCCAGAATTTATCATACTTAAACAGTTCTTCTGAGAACTGATATTCTCCCAGGCTTCAACAAGAGTGATCGTCTTCCAAAAATTCCTTTCAGAGCTCAACATTTTCAAACAATTCTCTCCAGGGTTGATCATTTTCAAATAGTTATTTCAGGAACTAACCATTCCCCAGGTCTTTCCAGAAGTAATCGTTT
The DNA here is from genome assembly GCA_018340375.1 of Gonatopus flavifemur. Lineage (NCBI taxonomy): Eukaryota > Metazoa > Arthropoda > Insecta > Hymenoptera > Dryinidae > Gonatopus > Gonatopus flavifemur. The sequence goes on from JAFFJZ010000101.1 coordinate 89,388, forward strand.
TCCACCGATACCTTTGAGAATTCAACGTTTTCAAACAGTTTCTTTCCAGGATTGATCATTTCCAAGCAGTTCTCTTCAGAACTAATCATTCTCAAACAAACCGTCCTTCACAGAACTAATCATTTGCAAACACCTTGAGAACCAATCGCTCCCAAAGAATTCTTCTGATAACCGATTGCTTCTGAACAGATTCCCTAAGAATTACAGTCCTCATCACAATGCGAAATAGTTTTCGCCAGGCCTAAGTTTGATAAGCGGCCTGCGCTGAAACCTTCCTTTTATTGAAACAACCTCATGTAACTACGTGGAGGTTTAAAGCATTCCAACCGAATTAGTATTGGAATAAAATCCACATAATGAATATCTCGGTTCAAAAAAGAACTCTGGCAGATCTCCTCCTCAACTCGGAAGATAAAACGTGTGATGTTCTCATGAATTATTTACAAAAGCATCATGATATTCCAGCGGCTGAGGTCGAAACTGTTGACACAAAGTTGAGAATATATTTCATTCCAAATTTCCAGAAAAAATTCAAGAATTCCTTTTGTCAGGAAACAATCTTCAATACGAAATACGGTGAATGGTTGGATGAGTTTTTCACTATTCTCACTCCTTCTACCAATTCGAATCGAACGGAAAAACCTTTTGAACAGTCTAGTGCACGAACTCAAAGAAGGAGAATTGATAAAGTTCAGGCAGACATTCCAGCTTCTGATTTGTTAAGTGTTTGTGTTCAAAAGGTACATGATTCAGATCGTTCCGGAAAAGAAAATAACTCAAATTGTGAAGGCGATGAAAGTATAGATGGTTCAGAACCAAATATATTGTCTGATGATGAAGCTTTAGCATTATTTATAGATGCAAAGTCGACCAAATATCAATACAATATTATTAGATCAAAGTTATCAGAAAAAAATGTCGATATTCTACCACCTCAAGAACGCATCACGGTCGCCAAAACAAACAGCTGTCCAAAATCAGTGCTGCCAGAAATGAAGGAGCTCCAGCGTTTTACCCCCTCCATGTACCATCGCAGAGCACGCACGCTATAACTATATATATGACATCTATAGTTATAGCGTGCGTGCTTTGCAATGGTATATATGGAGAGGGTAAAACGCTGGAGCTGCTTCATTTCTGGCAGCACTGTCCAAAATTCCAAGTCACCGAAACTGGTGCTGCTGCTAGATAACAAGATGTCTTAGATCATACGGCAACAAGAATGTTAGAGATAAAAGGAATCAGAAAGCATGTTCTACATCAACAAGAAACTTGTTTGCAATTGATTTCGAAATATGGGTGCGATGAGGCTTCTAGATTCACTCACTTCAAACAAGCATTTAGCGATACGTTGAAACCAGAAGGTAGTGTGTTCATGGTATGCATGGTACCAATTCGTTTACAAGCTGTGGATGGGGAAAATATAACATTGGAATTTTGGCGAAACGCCAGACCTTCCTCAACTCACAATTGTCGAACAATCAAATTCACGTATCAGAAAGAAAATTTCGAAATTATCAATGCTGAAATGGATGATATTCATAAACAAATAGCCCTACTGAAACCCACCACAGTCATGATGAATGATAAAATGGTTTACATCAATCACATTATGCTTCCTACAATGATTGATGGAAAAGTCCGCCAAGCTTTGACAGGTACATCTTCTCCTCAAAGATGCTTAATATGTGGTGCCAGTCCAAAAGAAATGAATAACTTGAAAAGCATTTATGAGGAAGAGACAAATATGAGCGCTTACCAATGTGGTCTCTCAACGCTTCATGCCTGGATTCGCAACATGGAATGGGTATCGCATTTATCGTATAAATTGGAAGTTCAAAAGTGGAGTGGGAAGTTCAATGATGCCGAAAAGGAGTCAATCAATCAAAGGAAATTAAATATTCAAAATGAAATTAGAAATAAACTGGGAATATTAGTGGATGGTGTGGAACAGGATACTGGAAATACTAATGATGGCAATACAGCAAGAAAATTTTTTGAAAATTATTCCCAAGTTGCTGAAATCACTGGTGTTGATGAAAATTCCATCAAGAATCTGTATATAATAATACAAACCCTCACATCGAAAATTGTAATCGATATAAATAAATTCGAGGCATTCTGTAGAGAATATTCGTGGTATCCTATGCCTTCTTCGTGCCACATGATATTGCTTCATGGGGGTGCTGTGATTCGAACCTTACCTGTTCCGATAGGAGAACTTTCTGAAGAGGCACAAGAAGCTCGTCATGAGGATTTTGAGAGATGCCGACAAAATAATACAAGAAAATCATCACCTGTGTATACCAATGAAGATATCATGAGATACCTATGCATTTCATCCGATCCATATATTACTAGTCTCAGGAATATGCCTCAAGTCAAAGAAAAGAATTTATTATTAGAAGCATATGATTTGCTTGTCAAGTGAAGACTATATTTGCTAGGAATCACAAACTCGAAATAGAATGACTGAGTCATTGGGAATTTTGGATTATGAAACCCTGGATTACCACTCTGGAACAGTAGAAATTACATTAAAAAATTCGACAAGCTCACTCCTGGCAGGCTAAACAGTGAAATCTATGTACGACAGACTGTATACGATTTTGAGGAATCTATGTGTGGGAGATTCCAATATATCAATCTTGATGATTCAATCTAAGCCAATATACAGGGTGGTCCATTTGAAGTGATATAGTTAAATATCTCGGAAACTAGTGGAGATGGAGAAACATGTTCCAGATAAAAAGTTTAGGGTTCCAAGGGGGAAGTATGATGCTGACCTTGAGAAATCCCTCAGAGGTCATTTTTCAGTTCATTTAGGGGTCAAGCTGGTTTTTTTGAACGGGACCCCCATTTTTTCATCATGGCATGGGAAAGCTGGTTTCAAACCCTTCACGACACACTGGTCATGGACCTCTTTTCGCCCATTGGGGTGCAAGGTATGGACCGTCGAAGTTATTGATGGACTACTCCTTGGCGCTACCCAGGAACAACGACGTGGACGTGGTAGTTCTCTGTTCCCTCTGGAATGCTTGATTATTGTGAGTCCCTTTGCGTCTAACATGAGCGGTGCTTGATGCTGTTACAATAATTGCTCGAAGTTGCCCCCCTCTGCCTGGATACATACTCCCAGTCTCAGCCGAAAATTTGTAACCGTCTTCAGAAACACTGATCGCGGTATGTTGGCACAAACAGTGCGGATGCGATCGATCATGTTCCCCCTCGTTGTTGGTTGGGCCTTGGATACTTCGTCTTTCAGGAATCTCCACAAGAAAAAGTCGGAAGATGTCAAGTCGGGTGAGTCAAGATGGTAAGTCCCAATATGGCGAGTGCACGGATATCATTCTCATCGTACTGGTGATGTCCCAGATCTCGCTGCAATAATCCTCGTCGAGCCCTCAATTCGAGTCGACGGATGGTCGTGGGGTGTGCGATGCGACGATCGGGATACCGATCCCGGTAAACTCTTGCGGCTTCGTTGTAATTATTGTGACATGAGCCAAGCACAAGCATCATATCAATAATTTCAGAGGGTGGATAGTGATTCATTTCTTCGATTGAATCGAATGGAATAAATTGATAAATGTAGATGATTGAATATGCGAAGGAGAAGAACGATTGTGATGGTCTCACTCCAGAACCAGTGTTTAAATGATCACGTATTTCCGTAATCATCCACATAACCAACCATAATAAACAGAAATTCGATGTTTCTGTTTGTTTATGTATCCTTGTTCATCGCTTTTCTCCGAAGATCGGGACTGATTCCAATGCAGATTAGAGTTAATTTCATTGGGAAAAAAGACGTCAACATAAACAAACGGGAACACTGAGTCTCTGCTTATCATGGTTCGCAGTAATGTGTACGATTTATCACGATTATTGCGTTCCAAATCGAATGAATTATTCCATTTGATTCAATGAGGGTTATAAATGAGTATGGACTCTCAAAAATTGTTGAAAGGTTGCTGGAAACATTGGAAGTATTGACCATACCACATAACGTCGATTAGGATGCACATTCGAACGGATACAAAAATCCTTCGAGCTTCCAGAGAATTTACCAAAAAGAGTTACACTGTGAAAAATTTTTTTCTAGATTTACCAAAAAAATTTGGGAGTGTTTTTGTGAATGAGGGAGGACAGGATCGATCGCATCCGAACTGTTTGTGCCAACATACCAGGATTATGTCTCCAGGCAGAGGGGGGTAACATCGAACAATTATTGTAACAGCATCAAGCACCCCGTAATCTGAGAGGCAAGGGGACTCACGATAAAAAAGCACTCCGGGGGGAATAGAGAACTACCACGTCCACGCCGTTGTTCCTGGGTAGCGCTCAAGGTAGTTCATTAATAACTGCGACGGTCCATACGTTGCACCCCAATGGGCGGAAAGGGATCCAGGACCAGTGTTTCGTAAAAGGGTTTGAAACCAGCTTTCCCATGCCATGATAAAAGAATGGGAGTCCCATTTAAAAGAACCATCTTGACCCCTAAATGACCTTCGAAATGACCTCTGAGGGATTTTTCAAGGTCAGCATCATACTTCCCCTTTGGAACCCTGAACTTTTTATGTGGAACATTCTTTTCCATCTCCACTAGTTTCCGAAATATTTGACTATATTACTCCGAATGGACAACCCTATATACAGGGTGTTTCAGAATCCATCATTCGCATTTCTATGATGAATTCAGCAGCCAAAATGCAATAATTCACGTTTGGGGACACTTGATTTGAACCGTGGTCTTTGAGATATGAGCATTTTTATATTCTTTCCCTCAAATTCAGATCACTTCAAAGCATTATATTCTACATATTCGAGGTTGATATCATTCGCTGAGTTGGAAAATGGCGTATTTCTGGAAAGAAAATTGAAGTATCTCATCATTTCTCGATCAAAAATTGCAGTGATTTGAAATTCTTTAGGTTCCAGCCAATCAGAATACAGCAACTTTGGATTGAGCTGGTTCCAAAACAAACAATGTTAAGATGATTCGATTGTTTCCAAAAGATCCACCACTTTCGAACTTGGCAAATGGGGCTAAAAGTATACGTATAGAACATAATGGTTTAGAATGATTCGGATTTGAAGAAAATAAAAAAATGCTCATCATTCAAAAACTAAACCTCAGACCAAATTCCTTAAACGGTAAATTTTCGCATCTCTGCTACAAAATTTGCCCCGAAAATTCGAATGATGAATTCCAAAACACCCTGTATATGTATATGTATATGTAATGTATATGCATATGCTTATGTGTGCGTGTATATACACATGAATATATATATTCAAACATTGATACTTGTCGAGATTTAATCCGAAAAATCGGGACCACTTGATATTCCTACTTTTTTGGGAATTCAATGACTTTTATCTGAACAAACAAGGTAATCGTGAGAAAACATTCAGAAAACCCCCGGAAGACTTCAGTAGCTTCATCTTCAAGCAGGAGGTGATTATATTAATCGATTAGGTCCGAAATGTGAGAATTATTTCGTGGAATGTCTCTTCCCAACTGTTTTCCGTTTTCACATACACACATGCATACATACACATATACACACATACACACACACACAGACACACACCCATATATGTGTGTGTTTGACTGTGTTTGTGTGTGTGCATGTATCTATGTATCTATGTGTATATCCATAATATAAATATATATATATGGGGCATTCTTGGTCAGATCAGCCACCCCCCTGCACATTTCAATTTTTGGGATAAAAAATGTTTGATGGGCTTCAAATTTTCGTTGAAGTGTCTAGTTTTCAATGCCGTATGGTACTTTTCGAATATGGCGACTATTTAACCAATATGCCGGCGGAAACGAAGAGGGGACGTGATGATGATGATCAAAACCGGTCATAAAACTATGATACACGGGGGTTGAATAATTCTGTGGATTGGAACATACAATTCGAGCATCTCGGGTTAATTGCATCCAGTTGGAATATTGAAATTGCAAATGGTGGATCCAATATGGCGGCCGGAATTCCAGAATCACTCCGAATTCTCTGAAACATGAGGAAAGGGGGTTTTTGGGGTCGCTGATGACGAATCCGAGCTCAGGTTTCCGGAATTACAAATGGCGAATCCAATATGGCGGCCAGAGAATTTCTAATCCACTTCAATTTGTGGAAACATTACCATCCTAAGGGTTTGTTGGTCGCTGATCACGAATCCGGACTCAGATTTCCGGGATTGCAAATGTCGAATCCAATATGGTGGCCGGATTTTCATAATCCCTCCGAATTCCCTGGAACATGAGGGAAAGGAGTTTTTCGGGTCGCTCATGATGAATCCGAACTCAGATTTCCAGAATTACAAATGGAGAATTCAATATGGAGGTCGGGAAAAATCTAATTCGCTTCAATTTATGGAAACATCAACATTCTGAGGGTTTTGTAGTCGCTTGTCCAGGAGTTTCGCAGTTCTCGAAGAAATTAAATGATCCACTAGAGAATTCATTCATCACAGACATTCAATGTTCAGTTTGGACGGCAACGGATCGTTCAACTCTACAAACAGAAATCATGAAAACCGATGATTTTATACTCGAATTGTGCAATAGACTGACAATTATGAAACCCCATTCGTTCATCTCAAAGCAACAAAATCTGTTCATCCAAGAAAGAAAACACAATCTCCGCGATGGCGGAGTACTGGTGACGTTTGATTTTTCTGAAAACTACGCGTATGTTTGCCAGGATGCTTCACGTGCATTCCATTTTAACAACGATCAATGCACCGTATTTCCTGACATTTATTATCACAAGGAAGGACCTGTTGTTGAGCACAAGAGTTTTATTTTCTTATCTGAAGGTTTAAAACAGGACACCTCCGATGTCTATGCTATTCAGACTCTGTTAATTCCTCAAATCCAACGAAATGTGAAAAAAGTCAACAAGATTATTTATACCAGTGACAGAGCGAAGCAGCATTTCAGAAATAAATTTCAAATCGCGAACTTGATTCAGCACAAAGAAGATTCCAGTATTGACGCTGAATGGCATTACAGCGCAACTGCTCACGGTAAAGGTGCTTGTGACGGGATTGGTGCTACATTCAAGAGAGAAGCATATAGAGCGAGTCTGACTGCCAAACCTCAAAATGCCATATTGACGCCCCAAAAACTCTACAGTTGGGCAAAGAGTAATTTTGAAACCATAGGTATTATGTACTATGATAAAACATATCACGAGAAGATGAGACGGAAACTCAACAAACGATTCGAGAATGCCCAACCTGTACCTGAGATTCTCAAGAACCACGGTTTTGTGATAGGATCCAATAATAAAGTGCTCATCAACAGGTACTCGAATGATGATAGGAACAGAGTGTGGTGGCCAAATGGACAACCATGAGGTACGTACGCTGAGTTGGACAATTGCTGATTGAGAGAGATGTTACAATAATCGGCCCTTTTTAGGGCCATTCGATGTACAAAGTCTAATCGCGCAACCTCCTCGTGGTGCACATTGGGTTATGCTAATGCCGACAGCTTGGAGCCTGTATACACAAATTCACAAGCTAAAATCCAGCAGTATTCATGGTTAGGGTCAGAGAAGATTTGCAAGGAGTTTTATTGGAATTGGAGTCCATTGAAAGTTCGCGGATTTGTGTGACCAGTCCCCAAATAATTCCTGAAATGAGTATGATATTTGTTCCCATCATATTGAATGTCTTCGTCGATAATTGTACGTGATGCGTCCATCCCGATTCTAGAAATGTGACCTCAATTTCATAATTGATGACCAGAAGTTTTTCTGAACAAAGGTTTACTTTAGAGCAGTGCTGCCAATTGACGGGTAATCACGCGAAAAGCGGGTATTCTATGCAGTACTTTCAGGTGCCGGGTAAATGTCCGGATAATTGTCCTTTTCCGGGTTGAAGCGTGTAATCTTATATCCCAATGACATTGTCACAAGTTGATTTGTCATTCAATATAAATATGGAATAAGCGATAACTCATGAGTGAAAAAAAAATTTCTCTGAACTTCACTGCAAAATTCTGCAAAACTCTAAAGAAACCTAAGAGAATCTGAAACTCTGAAAACTTGTGAAAATCTTTTCAAAGTTTGAAAAACTAGAAATCTCTGAAAGATTCTGAAAAACTCTCACTTATCGGGCACATTTTTCCACTGAAAATTTTTCCGAATATCTATGGAAAACTCTGAATTCTTCTGAACATCATTGAAACCCTCTGAGAAACTATGAACACCTCTAGAATCTCCTGAAAATTTCAGTGATTTTCGGTGGAATTTTTCCACCAGGGTTGATCAACAATATTATTATTCAGCACATATATCACTGGAAATAAATTGAGCGCGCAGCGCCTCCAAATTGACTGCGGCCAGCGCGCCCAAGCTCTTGGTCGCGCTTCGCGCTCATTTCGGGCGCGCGGCGCGCTCAATTCATTTCCAGTGTACTCGGCATGCCACGCGATTAATGTTTTGGGCGCGTCGCACGCCCAAAATGAGCGCGAAGCACGACCAACAGCTTGGGCGCGCTGGCCACAGTCATTTTGGAGGCGCTGCGCGCTCAATTCATTTCCAGTGTACAATATATCGAAGAAATATACTGATTTATACTTATTCATTGAGTTAAAGTTTCATATATGTATGAATTTTCATACAAAATCAATCAAGCAATCCATTCTTCCATTCACCATCACGTATAGCCAAAGATTAGTTGTAAAGGTCTATACGATTAATTATCGTACACTTCATTGATTAGTCAATTTTCGAAGAATCGAAGATATGATTGGTTGATCTGAAGGGATTGGCCAATCAACGCTGTGTACGATAATTTTGTTGATCACCCTGGTTTATATTCTGTTTATAATTAAGAAACCGAATTGGTTTGAATTCAAATGTTCAATTCGTTGCAGTATTCGTGTGTTTGCTGGGTATTCAAATATTTGTCATTCATGGTAGAGAAATATTTTTATATTACTCTATTCGAAATTGATAGAGCTCATTGAAAAGGCCAAGGGTATATAATTTTGTTTTGTGTTCCTCTTTCTTCATAATCACTACTCCGTGAGGTAATTACCAAATGATTTCCAGTATTTTATTTTTCTTCTCAAATGTTGTTTTTTGTGTATATCTATCTTATTTTTGAATGATAAAAGAAATTAAACTTGTATATGACAAAATATTACTTCTCTGAAACTAAATTTATAGAAAAAATGAAATTCAAATATTTCCCTTTAATGATATCATTTCATTAGAGATGTTAAGAAAAAACTAAGATCTATGAAAAAGTAATTCGCTTCCATGAACGAAGTATACGCAAAAACTTAGCTGTATATGTCTTTTGTTATATATAATTTGATTTTTCCGAACGAATCTTCCTCACATATCGATATGAGTATGATTATTCCTAAAATTTCAATTTGTCTGATTTATTTATTAATCGTAAACTAACGTGAAGTTAATGCTAAACTTTTCCACTCATGTTCTATGAATCTACTTTTATGAAGGTCTCAAATTATTCTTTGTGATAAGGTAAAATGTGTGGAACAAGGGATCCAATACAGAGTTCCCGCGATGTGTGAATATGAATATCTATTTTTCTTTTGTTTTTATTTTACCTCTGTACTGCTCGACGAAAAGAAACAAAACACTCCGCGCGTACACTGTGATGTGCTTCTTCACATTTATATTTATATACGTTGCATTTCATTCACTTTCGATTGTTAGTCGATGACAATAATTGTGGTGAAGTCAACAGTGTCTAAAGATATTTTTCTCATCATTGACTAAAGAGCTAAGATTCAAAAGTTTTCACAGTCACGGCTATATAATTTCTCTCACAATTGATATCGTTCTGATTGAAATTAACCCATGAAATATATAGTAATATTGAAATAAAATAATGGATAACTGGCTGAAAAAAAGTGAACCATCAAATAATTCTACCAACGATGAAATATATGTGAGTATTGCTAATTTACTATACACTAGTGGGAGGGAATCGTGTATTAGGAAGTGTCTGGAATATATTTATGAAGTATGAAAAACATGGATTTGAATGTATGCTAAGCATTTGTTTGAAGTATATGGAACAAATCAGAAGAAACCTCTTTCGAATAAATAGTTGAATTGGGAAAATGGAAAATCCATTTGACTCCCGAATTATGCATTTTGAGAATATTTGATATCATTTATCATTCACCATCATGCAGGATGATAAGTTTATTGCAATGTTCTTTAATTCTGGAATCATGTAGAGAATTAAAATAAATTTTTATGTTATTACATCAAATTGCGTCTTTGCAGAATTACCCAGACAGCACAAGAGGTCTGAAAGAGTTGCTTTCTTTAATCTTATTTTACGTGTTAAATTGTCTATTTCGTGAATATGTCTCAAGTTATTGTATAAACAACCAAACTGCACATACAGGGTATCCCATTTTGATCTTCGAATGCGAATATCTCAAAAACATGCATCTTAACCCATTTATGCCCATGGCGAAACTGCTTGGCCTCCAGGGGAAGAAACTATTGGAAATAGGATATCTGGGTGGAGGATGAACATCCACGGAGGAAAAAATTTTTGAAATTTGTTCAAACAATTATTGTTTAAACAATTTGTTGGGAATATCAATTCACGTGGATGAAAACTCTGGGATCGTGTTCTACGGGAAATTTCATATAAGAATAGGTGGTTTGAAAAGTTTGCAACCATCGCATTTGTTTGTAAATAAAAATTCTGAACAATTTCGAATACTCCATACGGGTCATTCCACGTGGTTTTGACACTCAAATTTTAGAATTCAATGGGATAATTTATTTTCAATTCTTGGTCACAAAATATTCGATACGTATCTTTTCTTCTTGTTTTTCAAAGCTTTTTTTCGAAAATATGACTTTTTGAAAATCTAACGCACTTGAAATCTCCTAATTTTCGAGCACTCATTACTCGAAATCTGTTTGTTGTATCAAAAATTTTCACAGACATGAGAGTTAGGATTTTTTCTCTAGTTTTCAATTCTCTGAGTTTCATAATCAGTATAATTAATGTTCATTAAGAATTTTCCAATTAAAGAACAAAAAGTGAAATTTCTCAATATAAGGTAGTTTTGATTTTGTTCATATTTTTACACATTGATCTGTGAACAATAACGAAAATTTAGCAATTTTTTTATGATGGCAAGTATTATAGTTCCCGAGTTATGAATTTTCTTGTGGCCGCGTTCGAGCCAGATACCGCGCGCGCGGAGCGATACCGTGCACCGTGTGTCGTGTGTCGTGCCGTGAAGCATCACGTCTTCCATCCTTGAAACAAGGCTAGCTAAAAGTTAATTGTACACTGAGAAAATTAAATGTAAAAATCAACATGATTTCGTATATTTTTTACCCGTAAAATGATGAAGAATGGAGCCAGCCTTACACAGGTGAAAAATACTTTCTTTTACGGTAAACCTAACCTATTGATCTATTTTTCACCTCATCCTTTGATTTTATTGAACAATCGAATGGTATTTGTTACCTCCGTTACTATGACAACCTCGAAGATAATGTATATTTTACCGTAAAGTGCATTACCTCCTCAAAAGATAATTTCCACAATGTTGATTTTTCTCAGTGTAAGTTCTTGGTTCGTACTGCAAAGGTGACACTCATTGTGATTGCTCGTTCGCAACACTACAGGAAAACAAGTAGATATTCATCCAACGTATTATATTCCGAAACGCGTTACCCTCTTGTTTTATCCAGCTATTGAATTTAGTATTTTGGTCCAGAGTGTTCATTCTTCAAAATGTTACCAATATCGTATTATAATCAGTGTTGTAATCCTTTTCGTCTTGGAGGACACAAAAAAATTAAGAAACATTTACGGACAGCAACATTATCACAGACCAGAAAGTTGAAATGTTTGCGCTCAACAGATCGTTTGTGTACCACATGTAGAGGGAAAATTGTTCGGATGGATGCCAGTGAGACCAATGAAAACTCTCTCCGTGAGTGAACAGTGAGACCAATGAAAACTCTCTCCGTGAGTGAAATTTTATTTCCCCTCTTATTATTCATGAATTATAACAATTATTAAAATCACTTTTTGAAAAACAGAAACAGCGGAAAAGAATGAAAAAATTGATGATTTTTCGGATTCCGAATCTGATATGCCTGATAACGATGATGAAACTTGTTCTTCATCAGCAGATGATGATGATGATGAATCTGATGTGAGTTCTCTGTAAAACAATAATATTATAATAATTTTGGAAACGTCAACTCGAATCATTTCATCAAATGCTCCACACATTGAAACGCCGTCATTTTCCTTTTTTGTTCACAGTCAGAAAGTAACGTTTTGAATGACATGATTATAAGAATGAGGGCTAATTTCCACGAAAAAGAAATAAGTCGTGCACAAAAACTGCAAATTTTGACACTGATGCCTGCTCAATGGAAAATTGCTAAAATTGCGCGAATAATGAAGACATCACGTTATTTAGTAGAAAAAGCACGAAAGTTAGCCGTTGATCAAGGAATTTTATGTCTGCCTGGTAAAAGGCCAGGTTTGTTGGATAATCTTTTCCCTTGAACTCCAAATTCAATTTGTGTATGTATACCTTCTTGGTTGCATCGACATGTTCTGTTACAGGAAGAACTTTATCAGAGAAAGTTAAACGAAAAGTGCGAGAATTCTATGAGAGTGACAATATAAGTTCTGTCATGCCGGGAATGAAAGATAAAAAATCAGTGAAACTCGATGGAAAAAGGTTGAAATTTCATAAACGGCTTGTGATGGGAAATTTGAGAGAAATTTATAATATTTTCAAATTTGAACATCCAGATGTTTCAATTGGGTTCGCGAAATTTTGTTATCTTCGACCCGCACACTGTGTACTAGCTGGATCTGGTGGAACACACGCAGTGTGCAAATGTCCACTACATGAAAATATGCATTTGATTGCGTCAGGTACAGTTATTTATATTGAATATTTCGAACATATTTTTCTATGCAGTCAGTGTTCACAAACATCATAGATTTATCGATCGATTCTTGAACTTCTACGTACATTTTGCCAGTTTTTATGTACTCTGAGAATTATTATCTCCATGCTTCTACTCTCTCCAACGCTACTTTGATTTTAATTGAAATGGTTGTATCATCGCAAGTAATAAATTTTTTCCAGGAAGTGGAATAGTGAAATTAATGCGAAAAGAAGGGCACGAAATTAGTCATTTTCGGGACATTCTAATGGCATTAATGTGCACTAACCCCAAAAGACGAATGTTACTTCCGAACATGTAAAAATTGCCCAAGAAATGATTCTTTGGTACACCAAATTCGTAGTGTGTTAGCTAAAAACGATATTGAACGAGTTGTTTACAAAAATTGGATACAAACTCCGCGAGCAACATTAGAAACAAAGGACGAAGCTGTTGAGTAATTCATCAAAACATTCTGTAGCATGGGAAATTCTTCTTTGAGTCACGCTTTTCTTGCTAATCAACAAGCTATTATTTATAAACGCACAAAAATAAATGTTGAAGAAGACGAGTGCGTTGTGGTTTGCGATTTCGCGGAAAACTATGCTTTCGTTATACAAAACGCAATCCCAGGCTTCCACTGGAACAACAACCAGGCTACGATATTCCCTATAGTTTTTTACTACAAAGAAGACGGACAAATCGAACACAAAACATTGATTATTGTATCCGACTGCACGAAACACGACGCTGTAGCTGTTTATGTATTCTTACAAGCTTTCAACGAATTTTCGTGGGATTTCCGTCCGGAAATAAGAAGATGTATATATTTTTCCGATGGTCCTGCATCGCAATTCAAAAATATTAAGCACTTTGTGACCATTTATCACTACCATAATGATTTCAATCGTTCGGCTGTATGGCATTTTCAAGCAACTGCCCATGGAAAAGGCCCATGCGATGGAGCAGGTGGTTCTTTCAAAGAAAGTGCTCGAATCGCGAGCTTGCAAATGACAACCGATCAGATTTCCACTCCAAAAGAGCTGTACGATTGGGCAGAAAAAGAGCAAAATGTTCCAAATATGTCGGTTATGTATAGAAGCAACAATGACTATGCGGAAGCTGAAAAACTTATCGAGTCGCGCATGCAAAATTGTAAAGCAATAACTGGCTCAATGAAATTTCATTGCGTTGAACCTATTGACAACTATAGATTGAGAGTCAAACGATATTCCAACTGTGAGATTTTTGAAGAAGTTTGTTTTTTGAAAACTCACAAGGTTGAGAAGAGTAAACCAATTAAACTCAAAAAAGCCGTCCAAACAGTTCAACAAAAACGTAAGACTCGGGAACAAAATAAATAATTTACTATCACTACTACTATTTTACACTACTATTACAGTACTATCATATTGTATATTACTATTATTTTGTATGCTGAATAGCTTTAATCTATTCTCTTCAAAGATATGGTGCAATTTTCGTTATCAATTCTACTATTTTTCACGGATGAATGATACTGAAATTGTGTTTGTGGCGAGTTATTCATGAATAATATGTTTCTATATAAATGATTTATTTTTCGATGATCATCCCTGATTTGATCATTGATCGATTGATTCTATTGATGCGAATTGAAATTAGAAGGATGGAAGACGTGATGCTTCACGGCACGGCACACGACATACGGTGCACGGTATCGCTCCGCGCGCGTGGTATCTGATTCGAACGCGGCCACAAAAAAATTTATAACTCGGGAACTATGATACTTGCCATCATAAAAAAAATTGCTAAATTTTCGTTATTGTTCACAGATCAATGTGTAAAAATATGAACAAAATCAAAACTACCTTATATTGAGAAATTTCACGTTTTGTTCTTTAATTAGAAAATTCTTAATGAACATTAATTATACTGATCATCGAACTCAAAGAATTGAAAACTGGAGAGAAAATCGTAACTTTCATGTCTGTGAAAATTTTTGATACAACAAACAGATTTCGAGTAATGAGTGCTCGAAAATTAGGAGATTTCAAGTGCGTTAGATTTTCAAAAAATCATATTTTCGAAAAGAAGCTTTGAAGAACAAAAAGAAAAAATACGTATCGAATATTTTTTGACCAAGAATCGAAAATAAATTATCCCATTGGATTCTAAAATTTGAGTGTAAAAACCACGTGGAATGACCCATACCCGTTCGTGCCCAAGGTGAAACTGTTGGACCTACGGGAAAAGCAACTATTGGACATAGGATATCTGGGTGGGGGATGAACATCCACGAGGAGAAAGAAATTTTACAATTTGCTTCAACAATTATTGTTTAAACAATTTGTTGAAAATATCAATTCACGTGGATGAGAACCCCGGGATCGTGTTCTACGGAAAATTTCAAATGAGAATAAGTGGTTTGGAAAGTTTTCAACCGCCACATTTGTTTGTAAATGAAAATTATAAACAATTTTGAATACTCCATACCCGTTGGTGCCCACGGTGAAACTGCTGGGCCTACGGGAAAAGTAACTATTGGGGATAGGATATCTGGGTGGAGGATGAACATCCACGAGGAGAAAGAAATTTTACAATTTGCTTCAACAATTATTGTTTAAACAATTTGTTGAAAATATCAATTCACGTGGATGAGAACCCCGGGATCGTGTTCTACGGAAAATTTCAAATGAGAATAAGTGGTTTGGAAAGTTTTCAACCGCCACATTTGTTTGTAAATGAAAATTATAAACAATTTTGAATACTCCATACCCGTTGGTGCCCACGGTGAAACTGTTGGACCTACGGGAAAAGCAACTATTGGACATAGGATATCTGGGTGGGGGATGAACATCCACGAGGAGAAAGAAATTTTACAATTTGCTTCAACAATTATTGTTTAAACAATTTGTTGAAAATATCAATTCACGTGGATGAGAACCCCGGGATCGTGTTCTACGGAAAATTTCAAATGAGAATAAGTGGTTCGGAAAGTTTTCAACCGCTACATTTGTTTGTAAATGAAAATTATAAACAATTTTGAATACTCCATACCCGTTGGTGCCCACGGTGAAACTGCTGGGCCTACGGGAAAAGTAACTATTGGGGATAGGATATCTGGGTGGAGGATGAACATCCGCTGAAAAAAAATTTTTACAATTTGTTTGAACAATTTGTGAAAATTTTTTTCCTCCGTGGATGTTCATCCTCCACCCAGATATCCTATTTCCAATAGTTACTGTCCCCGTAGGCCCAGCAGTTTCACCATGGGCATTAATGGGTTAAACCAGGAGTACTTCAGACCAAAGGTGTTATACAAAGAGGGGGCCACAAAACTACGATATCAGTTCCATCATAGATGGCGTTATGATCGATTCAAATGGAGTCAACATCATTTTTTTAAACGTGAACCCCCACTTTTTATTGCATGTCTTGATTCTACGCAGAAAACTGAGTAACTTTTGCTTGAAACGTTTTTCTAAATTTTTGAAGATGGTGCCACAATTGATGAAAAATAAAGTCTATGAAACAATATGCGGATATCTTGAGGAATGCATCCAAGAGCCGAAATATTTCATTCGGATGTTGTTCTTAGGAGAGGGAACGACACAATGGCGATATCAGTTCCATAGTAGATGGTGCTGTGGTCGGTAAACATGAGGTCAACTTCAATTTTTCAAACGGAAACTCCTACTTTTTATCGCATATCATGATTCTACGCGAAAAAATGAGGAATTTTTGTTTGAACCTCCTCGGGGTGCACATTGGGTAACGCTAATGCCGACGGCCTACCGATGAGCGGGGGAGGTAATATGGGGATTTGTTACACCGCAATCCTCGGAAGATGAAAACAAAACCTTCAAGAGTTGAGCGTTGCTTTACACATAATGCAGTAGAACTTTTTTATCAACCTCATTTCTCACCGTTTCCATCTTCAGGAATTGAAGAAAAATGTTTCAAACAAAACTTCCTCATTTTTTCGCGTGGAATCATGATATGCGATAAAAAGTAGGAGTTTCCATTTGAAAAATTGAAGTTGACCTCATTTTCACCGACCACAGCGCCATCTACTATGGAACTGATATCGCCATTGTGTCGTCCCCTCTCTTAACAACAACATCCAAATGAGATATTTCGGCTCTTGGATGCATTCCTCAAGATATCCGCATGTTGTTTCACAGACTTTATTTTTCATCAATTGTGGCGCCATCTTCAAGAATTTAGAAAAACGTTTCAAGCAAAAGTTACTCAGTTTTCTGCGTAGAATCAAGATATGCAATGAAAAGTGGGGGTTCCCGTTGAAAAAATGATGTTGACTCCATTTGAATCGATCATAACGCCATCTATGATGGAACTGATATCGTAGTTTTGTGGCCCCCTCTTTGTATAACACCTTTGGTCTGAAGTACTTTTGGTTTAACCCATTACGCCCATGGTGAAACTGCTGGGCCTACGGGGACAGTAACTATTGGAAATAGGATATCTGGGTGGAGGATGAACATCCACGGAGAAAAAAAATTCTCACAAATTGTTTAAACAAATGTTTATTTTATTTGTAACCTATTTTGACGAAGATTTGAATTCCGTAGAAACTTCGTTTCTTGACATGATAGAAATGAGTTCTGGAACTGCTGAAGATCTTTTTTCGTGTTTATCGAATAGTTTGCAAGAGAAAAATATACCCTTACAAAATTTAGTTGGATTTTCTGCTGACACAACTAATGTGATGTTTGGTGAACACAAATCAGTTGCTACTCTGTTGAAAGCAAATATTCCTGATATTGTATGCATTAAATGTTCCTGTCACATGATTCATTTAGCAGCTTCCAAAGCTTGCTTGAAGCTTCCACGATCAGTGGAAGATTTATTGCGTAATTTAGGCTCTCATTTCAACAGGAGTTTTTCCAGGCGAACAACTCTCAAAGAAATTCAATAATTTTTTGAAATCGAGATTCATAAAATATTGTCACCCTCAACTCTCAGGTGGCTATTGTTGAAATCTTGCGTTGATAGGGTTCTGGAGCAATCCGAAATAGATACGTTTTTGCAGTCCTGTCAAAGTTTTCATGTCACACTAACTTCTGAGATTAAATAAAGATTTTCTTTCGATGATCCAATTCCCGACATTTTACCAATTGTAGATCCTCAAAAATCACACACGTATGATATGAGTAGTCTTTTGAAAATAACTGAAAGATTTCTAATTATATTAAAATACATTAATATTAAGGAATTAGAAAAAGAATGGAGGTCTCATTTGAGTACAGAAACGGACTCTATTTTCAAAGAAGATTCGAATATTTTGCATTATTGGAGAAAAATATTTCATTTAAAAAATCGTGCTCACAGAAATATTCTTATGAACGTTAAACGGATTATTGAACTTCTACTCGTTTTGCCTCTCTCTAATGCATCAGTCGGAAGACTCTCCAGTGACTCGAAAAATATCAAAACCAGCCATAGAAATGCGTTGAAAACGGATACAATAGTTTCATTATTAGCTACGCGAGAAGGCATACGTAAAGCTGGAGGGATCAGAAATTTTAAACCAACTGCTGAGATGTTGTCAGCTAAATTATGGTCCTAATCATGAGGAAATTTGATGTTTTTATTTTTATATTTAAAAACAAACGTGAGAGAGCTATAGTTTTTCCGTTTTTGTTCTTTAATTCCTTTCAAACATTCATATAATACTAATTAACACAATAGCATAAAAAATTTCTCCTCGTCATTCCTTTATTTCTATGTTTGATATTCCACGTATGCTTAAATTTTAATCAATCTATGTTTTGTTGAGTGTATGTTATGCTATTTCATTATTTTTGTATTAAGTGGCATAATCATAATCATCATTTGTTTTTTCTGAATACCAAATTGTATTTGTAGTATTTCAGTTCAATACGAGTTATTGTATGTTTTTTTTTTGATAGAATTTAATGAATATCCCTGATTATAATTGAAAGTTTCAGAAAATAAATAATTACGTATAATTCGAAATTATCGTTTTCGTCAATCAATGTAGAAAAGTGCTCGTAAGATGCGCCAACGTAATAGTAAATAATAGTCCATATCCGAACAAGTGATGAATCTAACCTTTTCTATGGAACAGGGGTTTAGGACGATGGAGCAGCAATACTCCTCGCCTTTGCGATGTATATTTATCCTTGATAAGGCCCAGTACCTGGGCGAAACGTCAGAGTAAACGCATCCATTGCTCGAATACGGACTATTATTCACTATTACGTTATCGTTTTCGTATTAATTTGGAGTCATTTTTGAATACCCGCTTTGCGGGCAATTGAATATTGCTCGCCGGGTAATTCACCATACAAATCGAGCAATTACGGCTTGAGATGCGGGTAAAGTGGAACTTTACATCCGGCAGCACTGCCTTAGAGGGCGGATGATTTCTCATATCCAAACCGTCATGAATTTCCACATTGAATCTTCCATTCATAATTCCGGAAGTCTGGGTTCGAATATGTATCGGCGATCCCTCACACTCCCGTACGACAATCCTCTACCGAATTTCCCTTATTTTCAATTTCCCCTGACGCCATATTCGATTCACCATTCCTAATTTCATTTCGATATTCCAACTGAATGCAATTAATCCGAAATGCTCGAATTGCATTTTCCAATCCACAGAATTATCCAACCCCCGTGTACCATAGTTTGATGACCGATTTTGATCATCATCATCACGTTCCCTCTTCGTTTCCGCCAACATATTGGATGAATAGTCGCCATGTTCGAAAAGTACCATACGGCATTGAAAAGTAGACACTTCAACGAAAATTTTAAACCCATAAAACATTTTTCATCTCGAAAATTGAAATGCGCAGGGGGGATGGCTGATCTGACAAAAAATGCCACATATATATATACAATTTTTCATTTTACTTTCACTAAATCAAAGCTCAAGGGAAAACTCTTTCACACTAGATGATACCTATCCATTGAATCTTCAATAATATGGAATTCTGTTCCTTCAATTGAATTCTAAAAAGTCCCGCAAACTCGGAAACAATACCTAATGAATCACCGATCAACCGAACGACAGCGAACGGTATACTCATTGGAACTATGACGGCCGCCACAGTATCGCGCCGTGCGATGGAAATGACCCGGGGTGAAACCCTTCAATATAACTGGTAAATGTGGAGAACAAATATGCATATATATGGGGCATTCTTTGCCAAACCGTACACTCCCCTCTGGCCAAAATTGAGATCAACATAAAAATATGACTGAGGTGTCAAATGGAAGCTTGGAGTGTATAGTTTATTTTACATACTGGCCTTCTTGGAAATCCAATATGGCGGAGCCAGTATGGCGGCAAACGTTATTGGAGAACGGTTACGGAAATATCAAATAGTGGATTATTTGGCCAAAGAACCTCACGATTTCTGAGTGGATGGGTATTGGGGGATTGTTGAGGTCGCTGGATCCGAATCTGAGGTCGACGACTTAGTCGAACCTACTCTTCACCCCTATACGGGGGTGAAATCGTTATTTTTCAGATGAATCGACGTTGCACAGTGGGGCGAAATGCCAAAAAGCTGGACAAAATTATAAGGGGCTCTCAAATTCGCTTGCGACTTCGTACTCGGAAAGTTTATGGGGTCACTGATTACGAATCCGTTGTCAGAATTTCAAAATTCAAAATGGCGGATCCAATATGGCGGACGAAAATTGGAAGAAACCGTCGGATTTTCTTCAAACTTGGTGATCAGGGGTTTTTGGGGTCGCTGATTACGAATCTGCTGTTTGAGTTCCAAAATTCAAAATGGCGAATCCAATATGGCGGACGAAAATTTTAAAAATCATCGGATTCTCCTCAAATTGGGTACCCAACGGTTTTTGGGGTCGCTGATTACGGATCCGTTGTTCTCATTTCGAAATTCGAAATGGCGGATCCAATATGGTGGACGAAAATTGGGAGAAATCATCGGATTTTTTTCAAATTTGGTGATCAGGGGTTTTCGGGGTCGCTGATTACGAATCCGCTGTCTGAGTTCCCAAATTCAGAATGGCGAATCCAATATGGCGGACGAAAATTGAAAAAATTATCGGATTCTTTTCAAATTGGGTACCCAGGGATTTTTGGGGTCGCTGATTACAAATCCGTTGTCTGCATTTCGAAATTCAGAATGGCGGATCCAATATGGTGGAATAAAATCGAGTAGATCATCGGATTTTCTTCAAACTCGGCATCCAGGAGTTTTTGGGGTCACCAATTACGAATCCGTTGTCAAAATTTTGAAATTCAGAATGGCGGATCCAATATGGTGGACAAAAATTAAGACAATCATCGCATTTTCTTCAAACTCGGTACTCAGGGGTTTCTGTGGTCGCTGATTACGAATCCACGGTCTGAAATTCAAAATTCAAAATAACGGACCCAATATAGCGGACGAAAATTGTAAAAATCATCGGATTCCCTTCAAACTCGGTACCCAGGGGTTTTCGGGATCGCTGATCACGAATCCGTTGTCAGAATTCCGAAATTCAGGATGGCGGATGCCAAAAATCAAAACTTCATTCATAACTTAATATTAAACAAGAACTAAACGGCCCATTTTGTTGTTCCTATGATGATCATTATTATTATTATTTCCAACATTGAATCATTATTAATATAATTATCGAATGATATTAACACACCAAATGTGTTAAATCGAAAGATATATACATTCACAATATATACAATAATATAAAAAACTGAAATCGTAATGGTTTTTACTTTTGCCACACTTTTTTTACTCAGATCAGTCTTCTTCTCCACTCTCAGAGGAAGATAATGGGGAAGTTACGTTGTCTTTATCAAGTATATCCGGAGTTTTGATCAGGCTTAACACGTCTCTAGGGAGAAACTTTAGTTTTTTCTTGGGCAACTGTCTTTTACTCGATAACATTGGATCAGAACTCAAAAGGAACCATTTAAAAATGTCTTCATTCGTTCTTTCTCTACTGCATTTCCTGGAGTGATGCTCTCGGTACCTTTGGAAATGAATGTTGTTAAGATATTTGAATATAATTATGTATTCATCGACACTGTTAAAGCTTTTGATCTCAACATGACAAGCAAAATCAAGGAAAAACAAAAAGCAGCTGCACTTTGGGGTCATCAGTATAAAGTTTTGAATAAGTCCTCTAATTCATAAGTTTACTTGATTCTAAAATTGTTTTCTAGTCTATGAATTTATGTTTCCAGAGGATGAACAATGTGGCTTATCAATAAAAAAAAGTATACGAATATTCATAATTCCCCGAATTCCTTACCAGAACAAAACAATCTTCGCGAACATATATTCTCGTGGTTACCATAAATATATAGTTTGCCTAGTAGTCAAAAACGTATTGTGCAATGTATCAAACTGATTGCAGTACTTGAGAAGTCAAATTTTTCCCTTCAAAGTGTCGAGTCAACTGTGACAAATATAGACTATTATTAAGTGATATACATCATTTTCACCTTTTAAAATCTTTGTTACGAGCCTCTTGTGCTTCCTCAGTCAATTGGCCTATAGGTAGAAGAGCAGATGCAATGATTTCAGGTCCGTGGATCAAAAACTTGTGCATCGTAGGTGACATTGGGTACCACGGATATTTTGTCGCGTAGTAGCGTGCCGTGTCTAAAGCGTAACTCCGAAACTTTTCAACTTCTATTTCATGCCCACTTGAAACGGTAGCTAATACTACATGAAGTCGTTGTATTAGGTTGACATCCACCCCTGTGATTTCGGCAGAAACTTCGGGTTGTGCGAAAAATCGCCTAGCGGTATTCCCATCATTTGCGTTCCCAAACCCTGGCTTAGGAACATCGACAATGAGGCCACATTTTTCTTTAAAACTTTTCTGTACAACCTTTTTTCGTTCTTCCACCAAAGCTTTATCTTGTTTTCGTGCTTGCCACTTCTGAATAGGTAGCTTATAAGACAAATGCAGGAGGCCCTCAAAAAATCGTATCCAGCCGTGTAGACAAGACAAACCAAACTGGAGGTTTTCGGTTTTGACCGGCCTGGATACTATATCATCAATTTTGTTGAATTCCTTAGATGTGGCACCACATATATAGCACTTCTGGGTATAGGTTGTCTCAGTTATGGCATTGCATACCTTCCCGTCCACCATAGAAAAAATCATCTCATGTTTCACTGAAACATGTTTTTCATCAGTTCTGAAAGAAGTAGCCTTCAGATTTTCTATTTCATTATCAATCCGTAGCTTCTCTGCAACCGGAACTTCAGTTGATTTTTTCACAAACTCTATTTTGATTGGCCTACAAAATCTGGTTGATGATGGCCTTGGATTCTGCCAAATTATTTTTGAATTGCAGTGTAGGCGGAGAGGCACAAGTGAAGTAATGAACACAGCGGAATCACTAGCTTCCGAACTTTGATATGCTTGTTTGTATGAGGAGTGGCCAGAGCTCCCATCAAACCCCCATTTGGGAATAAGTACCAGGTTTTGTAACTCTTCATCAGATAAAGTTGACAAAACCGAATTCTGTAGCTTTAAAATACGTGTAGCTGTGTGATCAAGAAGTGCTAGTAGTTGCACAACCGCGCAGGTTTCTGTTATTTGAATAAATTCCTTGTCAGGGAAACACATGCGTTTGGCCAGTTGAATTTTTTTATAAGGTGGAAATTTCTGCGGATCAGCCTCACGCAATAAGCAGTACTGATGTTTTGAGAGCTCGGCATCTACTAGGAGAGCTAGAGCATCTTTATCATTCAACATCTTTGGCTCATTTCGCTTGAAAGTTTGATAACCTTTCATATAAATTTTGGCAAGCTCAGGATCAGAAGATGTAACATCCTTTACAATTTTCGCGGCCTCGATCTGTTCAGACGCTCTCAAACACATTTGTGTGGCGTAAGACAGCTCTGAGATAGGAGTATTTACTCTGATATTCTCCGTTTTCCTACGTTCCGTTCTTTCTGAACATTCGTTGAATTCAACAAGAGGTCTTTCCACTTGCGTGTGAACAGTTACAGAATGGGGATTCCTGAAAGTACAAAACACTACCTCTTGTTTTAACCATTCTTCATTATTTTTAAGAAATCGTTTGAGAAGATTCCCATCTCTTTTTAAATGCACATTCAAGAGTAGAGGGAAGGTTAGAGATCTCTGTAGTTTTGTTATCCGGACAACACGTTATCTCGATGATTTTTCCTTGAAGGAAAGTAAACTTTTCATCCCACGTAGGTAGAGGACTGCTCCTTAAAATATTGCACATCTCTCTCCGAGTCATAGATATTGAATCATCTTTGAAATCTACAAACGTTGTAGAATTCGATAAAATTCGCTACAGAAACCCCATGTGTTCCTAAAAATTTTCCTAATTTTTTTGCAGTGAACTGTTCAAATTAAACTACCAAGAAAATATAGGTTGCTGAAACACTCACCTATGGCAGCGGAATCCATCTCATTTGGAATTGTATGTTGACATTGTATGATTTTAAAAAACGAAAAATATTCACCAAGCTCCAAACTTGCACGCGGAAAAAAGTTTACGGTAACGATTACTAGCAAGAGTAAGAATTCGGTGACAGCTATTGCACAATTGTGATAAGCACCATTTGAAATCAGACCGATTACAACCAGCTATTTACGTTGCCATGGTAACGATAGGTTAACATAAGAACGATCACCAAATCGCGAGTCATGATTCAGTTCACGAAAAGAAAAGAGATATCAATACTTGAATGACATTCATAAACATTTAGGAAAATGACGGTTACTTTAGGGAAAAAGAGCATCGGTGAAGAATGTTAGCAGTGAAGTTACCAAAAATTCGTAGTAATAATACTAAATGTTGGTATTTTTATTGTCATTTCCCATAGTGAATCCATCAACTCATAGTAAATTCACTACGAATATTCTCCAGCAATACTGTTTTTCTCTCAATGGTCCATCATCTTCCTAAATATCAATGATTTCTGGCTTTTGTGTACCCTAAGCCCGCGATGAGAAGAAAAACGAATGGTAATCAATCTCATATAGTTTTCCTCGTGCAGCAAATGTACACTGGAAATAAAACACACACTAACGTTGAGATAAAATTCAAAGCGAATCTACTGAATTCTGAGTTTTGTGTCCACCATATTAGATACGCTATCTTTGATTCTTGGAATTTGACAACTGATTCGTAATCAATGACCCCACAAAACCCTGGATACCGAGTTTGAAGGAAATCTGATGATTTTTCCAATTTTTTTCTGCCAAACTGGATCCGCCATTCTGAATTCCGGAATTCAGACACCGGATTCGGAATCCCAAGGGTCAAATATCCCCAATTACAAACTTCATTTTTGGGGTTTTGGCCAGCTTTTTGGCATTTGGCCCCACTGTGCGTTGTATTCTTTTCTGTGGGGAATAAAAGAGCCGGAACCACTTCGGACGTGATATTTTTGGCTTCATCAAAATTTCTGAGAGATTTAAACTTCCAGCGTTCAACCCTCCACCCCTCTGTAGGGGTGGACCCGGTTCTTTCATTGAAAAACCGACTCTGTATCCTTATCAGAGAAAAATTTGGGAACGTGAATTGCTTGTAAATGAATATTCTCGAGTTTCCTGGGATATCTGGGAACCTAGAGCTTTTTCGATCCACCCCAGACCCCTTTGTAGGGGTAGAACCGTGATTTTTCAGATGAATCAACCTCATACCTTTTCCTGTGGGGAATTGAGGCACCGAAACTGAGTAAAATTGATGACTTTGAGGTTTCTCAAGATATGTGGAAAATTTAACATTCAACAATCAACCCTGCCCCACTCTAAGGAGGTGGATTCGGTTTTTTTTTCGGAAAACCGCCTCTGTATCCTTACCACCGGGAAACTCGGGAACCATCATTGCCTGCAAATGAATATTCTCAAGGTTTCCGGGATATCTGGAAACCTAGAGTGTTTTCGACCCACCCCAGACTCCTCTATAGGGGTGGAACCGTGATTTTTTAGATGAATCCACTTCCTAATTTTCCCTGCAGGAAATTGAGTCACCAAAACTACGTCAAATTGATGAGTTTGAGGTTTCTTAAGATTTGTGGGGAATTTAACATTCTGTTAATAACTATGGGTTGGTAACTGTAACCAAGGGGCTCATTTTTGAATCTGAATGTCGGTAATTATAACTAAATAGTTATTTCGCCATATCCGTCTGTGAGATTTGTTATGGATTACCAAATGCTAGTAACTGCAACTAAATCGTTCTCTCAGCGCACTATTTGTATCAGACTAGTACACCTCGGAGAGGTATAGAAGTGGAACCATTAATTTGTAACTTCTTCAGACTCGAAGACCATCAGAAAATTGTATTGATAACTCTGGTAAATTATTACCACAACTATGAAATAGTTACCGCGGCTATGAATGTAACTTTGTTGAAGTATGAGGAGCTTACGAAACGTGGGAATCAGATTTCCAGCAGTTCACATTTTCTAAACATATTCCGACTCCACGTTGATCATTCGAAAGGGTGTATGTCAAAGATTCGAATTGTAAATGTTCCGAAACCTTAGTTGAAAAGAATAGCAACGTACAACCTCTTTATTCAACCAAGGTTTCGAAACATTTATAATTCGAATCTTTGACATACACCCATTTGAAAATCGCTTTATACATAACTTTTTCAATGATGGCACTGTGAAAGAATGATGCTTCATAATCTCAGGTACAGGTAACGCTGTTTGGAACCTCTTATTCAATCTCCTTGTTGACTTGTGATCAACTTTGCTAAAATACATTATTCTTATGTTCTGGAAGTGTTTCTTGCCCATTCAAATAGGGCTTCTGCCGTTAGAATAGCCTGAGATGGCTCAGCCATAAGACTCGCTCTGTAAGCTTCCCTTTTGAACGTAGCGCCAATACCATCGTATGCACTTTCGCCATGCGCCGTAGCGCTATAGTGCCATTTTGCATCCAGATCGAAATCCTGTTGATGACAAACAAGATTTGCCATTTGAAATCTGTTCTTAGAATGTTGTTCCGCACCATCCGTCATGTAAATTATCCTCTTAACATTTTTGACATTCTTTTTAATTTCAGGAATCAGTTGTTTTTGTACTGTGTAAACAGCGGCTGTATCATGTTTCAAACTGTCAGATAAGAATACCCAACTTCTATGTCTGAGTTCTGTTCCTTCTTCGAAATAATAAATAACGGGGAATACGGTGCACTGGTCATCATTAAAATGGAATGCTCGAGCAGCATCCTGTACCGCGTACGCGTAATTCTCAGAGAAGTTGAACATAACAATTACTTTGTCAACGCAGAGATCAATTTTCTTTTGGGAAATGATTTGAGATTGTTGTTTCGCTATAAGAGAATACGGTTTGAGAATTTTCAGCTTGGAGCAAAATTCATCAACAAAGTTGTAACCGTTCGCAAAGTAGATCTATCTGTTGCTGTCCACTTGCTATATTGTACTTCATGAATGGATGCGGTTGTCAAAACTTCAGACAATGTTCCATGCAATGTTTGAGTTGTTGGGCACTGGCTGCATAAGTCTAAATAACAATCAGACGCTGGATTTTCGCAGACAATAGATTGTATGCAATCATGATAGTCACAAATTGGATTGTCTGAATGTTCCGTTAATGCCGGCATGTTTATTGCATCTAACATCAACTTGCAATTTCGGTGAATAGTACAAACACATCCTGAGTGTGTCCCACTAGCACCAGGTAGTATACAGTGCTTCGGACGGAGTTTCGCAAAAGCACTGAAACTGATTGTGAGGTTCGGATGTATTTCTCTGAACAAGTTATGTAGTTTTTTGAGACTCATCAATAACATACGCATTTGCATTTTTATACGATCTCCATTGACTTTCACCGATACAGTATCCTTCATTCCAGGAAGTAATCTACTTATCGAATCGTCCTTATAAAACTTTACTACTGTTGTAGTAATAGAATTTGATAAGCATCTACCACCTCTTGCAATCAAATCAGGCGAAACTCCTTGAGATAATCTCAATTCTTTACTTTTTGTCGCCAAATGTACTGAGGCATTAAACTTCCTGAAAATTTTCCTGATACTCCATGATTCTGGAGCGATAGTCAGAATTGTCAATTTCATAGATTCGTTACCTCCCAAGGTTGAAAATTTGTCTCTCAATCCTTGTGGAAGTTCTTCTAACTCAATCAAACGAGATGATGAAGTTTCATCTGTATTAATAGAAGAATCGCCGTCAATTGATGGTAAGCTCTCATCACAGTCCATACTAACAATACTCTCTTCAGAATTATCAAGGGATAAACTGCTTTTTTGCTTGAGTGCGCGTTGGAACCTACAGTCATTACATACCACAGAACTTCCTGGCAGATGAGGTTTCTGTTTCAGGAGGTTTTTTGATATTTTTCTCGAATTCTTACCAACCTAGTGGGGCACACCGTCTTCTTCATAAGGGTTGACGCATCTGTCTGTACGAACTTTGTTCGACATTCTTATATGGCGTCGCTATTGCCGTGAGCCAAGAATAGTCTTGAGGACGATTGTTTCTACACATTCTGAGACAATTGCTGAGACGCTATAGGCGTGAAAAGGACTGTTTGAACACCGATTGAGATAATTCCTGATGAGCAATAGTCGTTGAATCGACTGTTTGGAATCCGATTAAGATTATTTCTGATACGCAGTAGTCGTCAGAATGACCGAAGAAAAATTATCTGCGACACAGTGTTAGCAGGGATTTGTCGAGGAAACGACTGTTTGAACACTGATCAAGAGAATTTCTGATTAGCAATAGTAGTTGAATCGTCTCTTTGAACCCCGATCAAGATAATTTCTGATACGCAGCGGTCGTCAAAATGACCGGAGAAAAATTATCTGCGACACAGTGTTAGCAGATATTAGTGGTGAAAACGACTGTCTGAACACCGACCGAGAGAATTTCCGATGAGCAATAGTCGGTAAATCGATTGTTTGAACCCCGATCAAGATAATTTCTGATATTCAGCAGTCGTCAGAATGACCGGAGCAAAATTATCTGCGACACAGTGTTAAAAGAGATGAGTCGTGAGAGCGAGTGTTTGAACACCGACCGAGAGAATTTATGATGAACAATCGTTGTAGAATCGATTGTTTGAACACCGTTCAAGATGATGTCTGATACGCGGCAGTCGTCAGAATGACCGAAGCAAAATCATCTGCGACACAGTGTTAGCAGAGATTAGTCGTGAAAACGACTGTTTGAAAACCGACCGAGAGGATTTCTGATGAGCAATAGTCGGTAAATCGACTGTTTGAACCCCGATCAAGATCATTTCTGATACTCAGCTGTCATCAGAATGACCGGAGCAAAATTATCTGCGACACAGTGTTAGGAGAGATTAGTCGTGAAAGCGAGTGTTTGAACACCGACCAAGAGAATTTATGATGTGCAATAGTTGTAGAATCGATTGTTTGAACATCGTTCAAGATAATCTGTGACAGGCAGTACTCGTCAGAATGACCGAAGAAAAATTTATCCGCGACTCAGTGTTAGCTGACATTGATCGTGAAAACGTGTCTTTGAGCTCCCACCGTGATAATTCCTGATGAATGTGTAATGAAGGAAAAAAAACTGGGAGCATTCAGAGAGTTGTTCACCCGACTAATCTTAGCTTACAATGCACAGTGGGGCCAAATGCCAAAAAGCTGGCCAAAACCCCAAAAATGAAGTTTGTAGTTGGGGATATTTGACCCTTGGGATGAGTGAGGTGATGTCCCAAGTATTGGAATTCTGATATGAGAAGATCTGATCCCCTCCCCCTGCCCTTGTGTACCAGTTGCAAAATACCCTCCTTGAAGTATAATCCGCGTGATTGGAAGACAGTAAAATAACAAGCACGTTCAAAAAGACGCTGTGTCTCGAAAAAACAACCGATTTAACTTTTTCAAATTGCAGTCTATTACTGAAACTATGTAGAATACACTAAAAATTGAGAGAATATCAATTTGATGAGTGGAAAATACTGACAGAGCAATGATTGGATGTAATTTCTATATCTATAAATGAGAAAATGTGTTTGGTTTTTGAAGGAATAGTAGAGAATTACGCAAAATTACGTCGTTTAACTTATTGGAGGTGGTAGATGGGACTGTTACCTAAACATCAGAAAAAAAAACGGCTGCCCATGTCTGCCCCTAAGCAATTCCGCCATGTTTTTGTGCAGGAAATCACAAAAAATTAGACGGAGTGATGAGGAGTCCTTAGATCCGTCTGAAACTTGGTATGCAGGAGTTTGTGGGGTCGCTGATTATGAATCCGTTGTCTTCATTTCGGAATTCAAAATGGCGGATCCAATATGGCGGACGAAAATTGAAAGAAATCATCGGATTTTCTTCAAATTCGTTACCCAGGGGTTTCTGAGGTCGCTGATTACGAATCCGTTGTTTGAATTTCAAAATTCAAAATGGCGGATCCAATATAGCGGACGAGAATTGAAAAAATCATCGGATTGCCTTCAAACTCGGTACCCTGAGGTTTTTAAGGTCGCTGATTCCGAATCCGGTGTCTGAATTCCGGAATTCAGAATGGCGGATCCAGTTTGGCAGAAAAAAATTGGAAAAATCATCAGATTTCCTTCAAACTCGGTATCCAGGGTTTTGTGGGGTCATTGATTACGAATCAGTTGTCAAATTCCAAGAATCAAAGATAGCGTATCTAATATGGTGGACACAAAACTCAGAATTCAGTAGCTTCGCTTTTAATTTTATCTCAACGTTAGTGTGTGTTTTATTTCCAGTGTACATTTGCTGCACGAGGAAAACTATATGAGATTGATTACCATTCGTTTTTCTTCTCATCGCGGGCTTAGGGTACACAAAAGCCAGAAATCATTGATATTTAGGAAGATGATGGACCATTGAGAGAAAAACAGTATTGCTGGAGAATATTCGTAGTGAATTTACTATGAGTTGATGGATTCACTATGGGAAATGACAATAAAAATACCAACATTTAGTATTATTACTACGAATTTTTGGTAACTTCACTGCTAACATTCTTCACCGATGCTCTTTTTCCCTAAAGTAACCGTCATTTTCCTAAATGTTTATGAATGTCATTCAAGTATTGATATCTCTTTTCTTTTCGTGAACTGAATCATGACTCGCGATTTGGTGATCGTTCTTATGTTAACCTATCGTTACCATGGCAACGTAAATAGCTGGTTGTAATCGGTCTGATTTCAAATGGTGCTTATCACAATTGTGCAATAGCTGTCACCGAATTCTTACTCTTGCTAGTAATCGTTACCGTAAACTTTTTTCCGCGTGCAAGTTTGGAGCTTGGTGAATATTTTTCGTTTTTTAAAATCATACAATGTCAACATACAATTCCAAATGAGATGGATTCCGCTGCCATAGGTGAGTGTTTCAGCAACCTATATTTTCTTGGTAGTTTAATTTGAACAGTTCACTGCAAAAAAATTAGGAAAATTTTTAGGAACACATGGGGTTTCTGTAGCGAATTTTATCGAATTCTACAACGTTTGTAGATTTCAAAGATGATTCAATATCTATGACTCGGAGAGAGATGTGCAATATTTTAAGGAGCAGTCCTCTACCTACGTGGGATGAAAAGTTTACTTTCCTTCAAGGAAAAATCATCGAGATAACGTGTTGTCCGGATAACAAAACTACAGAGATCTCTAACCTTCCCTCTACTCTTGAATGTGCATTTAAAAAGAGATGGGAATCTTCTCAAACGATTTCTTAAAAATAATGAAGAATGGTTAAAACAAGAGGTAGTGTTTTGTACTTTCAGGAATCCCCATTCTGTAACTGTTCACACGCAAGTGGAAAGACCTCTTGTTGAATTCAACGAATGTTCAGAAAGAACGGAACGTAGGAAAACGGAGAATATCAGAGTAAATACTCCTATCTCAGAGCTGTCTTACGCCACACAAATGTGTTTGAGAGCGTCTGAACAGATCGAGGCCGCGAAAATTGTAAAGGATGTTACATCTTCTGATCCTGAGCTTGCCAAAATTTATATGAAAGGTTATCAAACTTTCAAGCGAAATGAGCCAAAGATGTTGAATGATAAAGATGCTCTAGCTCTCCTAGTAGATGCCGAGCTCTCAAAACATCAGTACTGCTTATTGCGTGAGGCTGATCCGCAGAAATTTCCACCTTATAAAAAAATTCAACTGGCCAAACGCATGTGTTTCCCTGACAAGGAATTTATTCAAATAACAGAAACCTGCGCGGTTGTGCAACTACTAGCACTTCTTGATCACACAGCTACACGTATTTTAAAGCTACAGAATTCGGTTTTGTCAACTTTATCTGATGAAGAGTTACAAAACCTGGTACTTATTCCCAAATGGGGGTTTGATGGGAGCTCTGGCCACTCCTCATACAAACAAGCATATCAAAGTTCGGAAGCTAGTGATTCCGCTGTGTTCATTACTTCACTTGTGCCTCTCCGCCTACACTGCAATTCAAAAATAATTTGGCAGAATCCAAGGCCATCATCAACCAGATTTTGTAGGCCAATCAAAATAGAGTTTGTGAAAAAATCAACTGAAGTTCCGGTTGCAGAGAAGCTACGGATTGATAATGAAATAGAAAATCTGAAGGCTACTTCTTTCAGAACTGATGAAAAACATGTTTCAGTGAAACATGAGATGATTTTTTCTATGGTGGACGGGAAGGTATGCAATGCCATAACTGAGACAACCTATACCCAGAAGTGCTATATATGTGGTGCCACATCTAAGGAATTCAACAAAATTGATGATATAGTATCCAGGCCGGTCAAAACCGAAAACCTCCAGTTTGGTTTGTCTTGTCTACACGGCTGGATACGATTTTTTGAGGGCCTCCTGCATTTGTCTTATAAGCTACCTATTCAGAAGTGGCAAGCACGAAAACAAGATAAAGCTTTGGTGGAAGAACGAAAAAAGGTTGTACAGAAAAGTTTTAAAGAAAAATGTGGCCTCATTGTCGATGTTCCTAAGCCAGGGTTTGGGAACGCAAATGATGGGAATACCGCTAGGCGATTTTTCGCACAACCCGAAGTTTCTGCCGAAATCACAGGGGTGGATGTCAACCTAATACAACGACTTCATGTAGTATTAGCTACCGTTTCAAGTGGGCATGAAATAGAAGTTGAAAAGTTTCGGAGTTACGCTTTAGACACGGCACGCTACTACGCGACAAAATATCCGTGGTACCCAATGTCACCTACGATGCACAAGTTTTTGATCCACGGACCTGAAATCATTGCATCTGCTCTTCTACCTATAGGCCAATTGACTGAGGAAGCACAAGAGGCTCGTAACAAAGATTTTAAAAGGTGAAAATGATGTATATCACTTAATAATAGTCTATATTTGTCACAGTTGACTCGACACTTTGAAGGGAAAAATTTGACTTCTCAAGTACTGCAATCAGTTTGATACATTGCACAATACGTTTTTGACTACTAGGCAAACTATATATTTATGGTAACCACGAGAATATATGTTCGCGAAGATTGTTTTGTTCTGGTAAGGAATTCGGGAATTATGAATATTCGTATACTTTTTTTTATTGATAAGCCACATTGTTCATCCTCTGGAAACATAAATTCATAGACTAGAAAACAATTTTAGAATCAAGTAAACTTATGAATTAGAGGACTTATTCAAAACTTTATACTGATGACCCCAAAGTGCAGCTGCTTTTTGTTTTTCCTTGATTTTGCTTGTCATGTTGAGATCAAAAGCTTTAACAGTGTCGATGAATACATAATTATATTCAAATATCTTAACAACATTCATTTCCAAAGGTACCGAGAGCATCACTCCAGGAAATGCAGTAGAGAAAGAACGAATGAAGACATTTTTAAATGGTTCCTTTTGAGTTCTGATCCAATGTTATCGAGTAAAAGACAGTTGCCCAAGAAAAAACTAAAGTTTCTCCCTAGAGACGTGTTAAGCCTGATCAAAACTCCGGATATACTTGATAAAGACAACGTAACTTCCCCATTATCTTCCTCTGAGAGTGGAGAAGAAGACTGATCTGAGTAAAAAAAGTGTGGCAAAAGTAAAAACCATTACGATTTCAGTTTTTTATATTATTGTATATATTGTGAATGTATATATCTTTCGATTTAACACATTTGGTGTGTTAATATCATTCGATAATTATATTAATAATGATTCAATGTTGGAAATAATGATAATAATGATCATCATAAGAACAACAAAATGGGCCGTTTAGTTCTTGTTTAATATTAAGTTATGAATGAAGTTTTGATTTTTGGCATCCGCCATCCTGAATTTCGGAATTCTGACAACGGATTCGTGATCAGCGATCCCTAAAACCCCTGGGTACCGAGTTTGAAGGGAATCCGATGATTTTTACAATTGTCGTCCGCTATATTGGGTCCGTTATTTCGAATTTTGAATTTCAGACCGTGGATTCGTAATCAGCGACCACAGGAACCCCTGAGTACCGAGTTTGAAGAAAATGCGATGATTTTCTTAATTTTTGTCCACCATATTGGATCCGCCATTCTGAATTTCAAAATTTTGACAACGGATTCGTAATTGGTGACCCCAAAAACTCCTGGATACCGAGTTTGAAGAAAATCCGATGATCTTCTCGATTTTATTCCACCATATTGGATCCGCCATTTCAAATTTCGAAATGCAGACAACGGATTTGTAATCAGCGACCCCAAAAATCCCTGGGTACCCAATTTGAAAAGAATCCGATAATTTTTTCAATTTTCGTCCGCCATATTGGATTCGCCATTCTGAATTTGGGAACTCAGACAGCGGATTCGTAATCAGCGACCCCGAAAACCCCTGATCACCAAATTTGAAAAAAATCCGATGATTTCTTCCAATTTTCGTCCACCATATTGGATCCGCCATTTTGAATTTCGAAATGAGAACAACGGATCCGTAATCAGCGACCCCAAAAACCGTTGGGTACCCAATTTGAGGAGAATCCGATGATTTTTAAAATTTTCGTCCGCCATATTGGATTCGCCATTCTGAATTTTGGAACTCAAACAGCAGATTCGTAATCAGCGACACCAAAAACCCCTGATCACCAAGTTTGAAGAAAATCCGATGGTTTCTTTCAATTTTCGTCCGCCATATTGGATCCGCCATTTTGAATTCTGAAATTCTGACAACGGATTCGTAATCAGTGACCCCATAAACTTCCCGAGTACGAAGTCGCAAGCGAATTCGAGAGCCCCTCATAATTTTGTCCAGCTTTTTGGCATTTGGCCCCACTGTGCAATGTGATGATTTCCCCTCCGTCTTTTTTTAAGGACACCAACGCATAGGTGGCTCCTTCTGGTGGCATTTTCTTTTTTACCAAAACACTCAAAGCTGAATGCTCAGACCTTTTCATGCATTCAGCTTCAAGTCAGTGATGCCAGCATTTGGTCGACCGAGTCGATTTACCCTCTCCATCTGACCATTTCTCGTCCCCACCATTCCAGCCGGGGGTACGCACACATTGAAACCCGTATTTATGTGATTCGGAACCGGTCGGTTCACTTCGAGTCAGCTCGGACAATCGAGAGAGAACCAACTATCCGTCGGTCTTTGTCTTCTCAATATGTTTTACGATCGGCTAACTCCGTGCAAGATCGGAAAAAATTTAAAGCCCACGCGGTCGACTTACCGAAAAGTTTCACCGCTTCTTCTTTTCCAAGCGACAATTTTATTGTAATCAGTATCGAACTGACTTACCCGGCACCCCGGGCAATTCTCGGCCGGGGCCCTTCGATATTTTTTTCGTTTTTTTTTCAAATCAAGAGCCAGTTCAATACTGATTATTAAATTATCACGATGAAATATAAATTTGATGCATAGCATCATTTAATTGAATTAAAATCGAATATGAGTAAATAATTTTTCAATTATTATTTATTTTTCATAAATTTTATAAGATTATTGGTTATCCTTATGACTGATTATGAAGCTTTCAAGAACTCCTATATGTATTGTATAAAAATTTTCTAATAGTTGCGTATTTCTAATCATTATTTTAAATCTTGATGATTTTTCAATGAATTTCATTAGAATTGTCAATGGTTGAAGAATTCTAAGATAGTTTGGGGATCTATGATAAATGTCCTGCGGTGAATTCTATAATTTTCCCGGATAAATTAATTTTCAGAGATCACTATGATATCCCAGTAATGAGGATAATCAAATCAACATCGATTATCAGATGTTGATCAATATCAAAATGATAAGACTGAATATTCAATTGATTGAGTGCAAATTATTTTCAATGGACTGAATAATTAGATTTGAGCATTCAAATAGATATTTCATCATTTCACGCATTATCAGTCTCTTTCCTTCGCTGCATTACTTCATAGACGTAATATGTGGATCGAAATATTACAAGACCCCATAGCCTAGCGGCAAAAGACATGTTTCTTGCGGAAGAACGGTCGGGTTCGATTCTGTGTGGGAGACATTTCATTTTTTTTTGTCATCTCTCTGGTGAATAATTAAATTTCACATCCGATTATTATTTTTCATGTCATTACATCGTCATGTTATCAATAATCCTGATCTTTCGGAATGCACTTGCGGATTCGACCAAGTACAGGTCCGAGTCGATTGGAAATTTCCCGAATATTCGCGTCCATGAGTAGTCCAGTAAAAAATTTTTCGTCAAATTCAACACACAAGCGAATGTTAACCATTTTTCTTCACACTCAACGTGTGTTGATTCCAGAGTGACACTCACAAAGTGTTAATTTGAACTCGAATAACATTTTAATGTGTTGAAAATGAATCGATCGAACAGCATTTGATCAGTGTGTTAAATGAACACACAAAAGTGTTAAATATTCAACACTTGAATTTTGACACGTACTTCTTTTTTACACAATGACGGAATTTCTTTTTACTGTGTAGACCGATCGATGCAGAATCTTCTGAAATGAGAAATGAATAGCACTTCAGAGGAACGTTTTTGAAGAAGTGTACTTGCAAATTCCATCAATTCCTGTGACGAATTGATGAAGAAATTTCAAAAATTTGTGTCCATCGAATAAAGACCGATCGATTCGAAATCTAATGAAATGAAAAATCAAATCACTTCGGAGGAACGTTTTTGAAAAAGTATACTTGCGAATTCCATCAAACCCTTTGACGAATTGATAAAAAAATTTCGAAACTTCGTCTCCGTGGAATATAGACCGATCGATTCTGAATCCCCTCACGCAGAGCAATGGATTCTAAGGAGTATGACAAATATCATGAAGGCTGGAATATTCCATAATATATTTTCCAGTATGAGGACAAGTATCTAGATTATAAGTGTTATGAGTACAAGTATCCGTTTATGATGAAGGTGTTTGTTTTGGGGTAGATGGTGCCGTCAACCAGTAATATATCAATATAATAACAGCAAGGAAAAAAAGTTAGTTCCTCTTATAATATAAGATTATTACAATTACTATTCTCAGTTGCTTGAATTGAGAAAAGAGTAATATGAAATCGGAAAAAAAGATATTCCTCAGGACATGAACCCGCCAAGATACCACACGAAGAATCCTTTTTCAAGAGCGAGAATAGAACTCTTCATGAATTCTTTGGAGTTGACAGTACCATCTACCCCAAAACAAACACCTTCATCATAAATGGATACTTATAACACTTATAATCTAGATACTTGTACTAGATACTTGACCAATAATCTTATAAAATTTATGAAAAATAAATAATAATTGAAAAATTATTTACTCATATTCGATTTTGATTCAATTAAATGATGCTATGCATCAAATTTATATTTCATCGTGATAATTTAATAATCAGTATTGAACTGGCTCTTGATTTGAAAAAAAAACGAAAAAAATATCGAAGGGCCCCGGCCGAGAATTGCCCGGGGTGCCGGGTAAGTCAGTTCGATACTGATTACAATAAAATTGTCGCTTGGAAAAGAAGAAGTGGTGAAACTTTTCGGTAAGTCGACCGCGTGGGCTTTAAATTTTTTCCGATCTTGCACGGAGTTAGCCGATCGTAAAACATATTGAGAAGACAAAGACCGACGGATAGTTGGTTCTCTCTCGATTGTCCGAGCTGACTCGAAGTGAACCGACCGGTTCCGAATCACATAAATACGGGTTTCAATGTGTGCGTACTCCCGGCTGGAATGGTGGGGACGAGAAATGGTCAGATGGAGAGGGTAAATCGACTCGGTCGACCAAATGCTGGCATCACTGCTTCAAGTATTTTGGTCAAAAAGGAAATACCACCAGATGGAGCCACCTGTGCGCTGATATCTTCTCAAGACTGGTGCCCATGATTTAATAAGAGGTTCTAAACAGCGTTACCTGTACCTGAGATCATGGAGCATTATCCTTTCACAGTGCCATGATTTCAAAATTATGTATGAAACGTTTTGCGAATGATCAACGTGGACTCGGAGTATATTTAGAAAAAGCGAACTGATGAAAATCGGATTTCCACGTTTCGTAAGCTCCTCATACTCCAACAAAGTTATATTCATAGCCGCGGTAACGATTTCATAATTGTGGTAATAATTTACCAGAGTTATCAATACAATTTCCCGATGGTCTTTGAGTCTGAGGAAGTTACAAATTAATGGTTTCACTTCTATACCTCTCCGAGGTGAACTAGTCTGATACAAATAGTGCACTGAGAGAACGATTTAGTTGCAGTTACCAGCATTTGGTAATCCATAACAAATCTCACAGACGGATATGGCGAAATAACTATTCAGTTATAATTACCGACATTCAGATTCAAAAATGAGCCCCTTGGTTACAGTTACCAGCCCATAGGTATTAACAGAATGTTAAATTCCCCACAAATCTTGAGAAACCTCAAACTCATCAATTTGACGTAGCTTTGGTGACTTAATTTCCTGCAGGGAAAAGTATAAGGTGGATTTGTCTAAAGAATCACGGTTCCACCCCTTTACAGGGGTCTGGGGTGAGTCGAAACAGCTCTAGGTTTCCAGATATCCCGGAAACCTCAAAAATAATTATTTGCAGGCAATCATGGTTCCCAGATTTCCCGGTGATGAAGATACAGGGGCGGTTTTACAATAAAAACAACCGATTCCACCCCCATAAGGGGGTGTAGGGTTGATTGTTGAAAGTTCAATTCTCCACATATCTTGAGAACCTCAAAGTCATCAATTTGACTCAGCTTAATGCCTCAATTCCCCACAGGAAAAATTATGAGGTGGATTTATCTAAAGAATTCCGGTTGATTAACGCAGGACCGCAGTGTTGATTGAAGATCTGTTTTTCCCAAGAAATACTAACCCAGGTAAGGCGACACAACCGTGCGTTCGTAGGCTGTCGGTGAGGATGACCCACGTTAAGATAAAGAAAGACAGAGATAGCCCTGGTTCAATCACTTGGTGTTGATGATTGATGGCGTCAGGTAACGGTGGTTGTAGTAAAAGTCGTAGTAGTAGTAGTAGTAGTAGTAGTAGTGTTTGAGTGAATATGACGAGTAGTTGTTTCAAGTAAGTTGAGAAAAGAGTTGTTGTCCCGAAGGAGCTGAGAAAAGAGTGGGTGTCCCGAAGAAGTTGAGAGAAGAGTGGTGAAAAATGAAGAAATCATGCGGTATTTGAAGGGCTCGGTTTTCCTTCAAGGGCAATGATTGGTTGAAGGTCGCGCGGTGGCAATAGTTCTGAGTTTGTACCAATGAGAGTTCAAGAAGCTTGCTCTCAGTGGTACTCAAAATCAAAGATTTTCTGTTTCATAATATTCCGGATACCTAGAAAATTATCTACCATTTTATGTGATGTTCGAATCCACTACGTTCCTCCCTCGCTTTACGTTGAGCGTTCGAAGAGTTGGACTCGGATGAATTTTCTTATTTCCATGTATTTCAGGAATATCTATATATATATATATATGTAACTGTAATTTTTCATAGAACAATTGATTTAAATTGAAATTTACGATGAGAGTTTGGTTTTATGTTGTGGTGAAAGTAATTGGTATGATTATTTGAAATATTGAGATATTTTTTGAATCCTTAGTTCGAATTGATTTTTTCACATGAGAATTCACATTTACATATATGTATTCACTAAGGTAATTCTATGGATGTTAGATCTTATTATTACGAGTATTTAACATATATTCAATCATCTTTTAACAAGGTTTCTTTAGGATAGAGGTGACTATCGATTGTCAAATTACAGTGTATTCGGCGAAAACCGTTTCCGGTAAAAAGACCCCCTACCATACACATGTATCAACATGACGTTGAATTCTTTGATTGGACGGTTCAGGGGCTCTTGTTTGGTCTTCATTTAGACTATTGAATCATAATTCATTCAATGAATTGAGAGAAATCAGTATAGCAGAATTTTATCGGTTTCTGTGAGTGAAATGAAGAAAGAGTAAGAGAGACAGTGACATTCGAAGTTACTAAATTTATCGAATTCTTATTCGTTGATAGTTTATATAGTGTTATTTGTTCGTAGATCTACATTGGCTGAGTTATTCGATTGAATTCATTTGTTTGATTTATCAATAACTCTATTCAAGTTTGTCGGTGAAGAAGAGCTCAAAAAGAGTTCTTCGGTAACATTTTGTGCATGACAATGATATACCATCATGAAATATGTGATGATTTATACAAATTCGATAATATTTGAACAGAGAGGGGAAAAGAATTCACATATTTTGAAGAGATTATAAAGAGTTCCAAAAGTTTGATGAAATTTGCAGGAAGTTTAAAAGTATTAGGAAAATTTGTTGGAAATTAGAACAGGATGGGAGAAAAGGATTTCTTTATAATTCAGAAAGAATTTATGAAGAGTTCATATGAACAGTCGATTTGAATTCATCGAGAGAAATTATATCAAGGGACGCGGTAGCGTCTCGACGCCAAGTACATGAAAACCCTGCAAAACAAAACAATGAAAAAGCATAAGTCGTGCGCTACCGTGTATCCATACACGTAAACTGAGATTTGATAAACAGTAGCCTCTCACTATAAGAGTCGCCTAGGGGGTGTAGGGGGAGGAAGTAGGGGAAAGTAAACGTCCCCACTCCACTACGTGACGAGGTTGACTCCGCACCACTCGTTATAAGCGTCAGTTCATTTTATTCAGTATGTATGTACGTGACAGAAGATAACGACTTGTGAAAAAGTGAAATCTTTGTTCAAACCACTGTCAAAAATTCAATTCTAATTTTTTGTCTCAAATCCTTCGTTCATGAGCTAGTTTCACTCTAATACCAGAAGAAAATATTTTTTTATTTTTCAGATGAAGCAATCGCGAGTAATTTTGACTACCGCGAACCAATTTTTTTCGAGGCACCTCCAAAAATCGGCTGCCATCAATCCAATTCATTATATTTGTCAATCAACATTTTTGAATATGTTGTTCGAAAGTGACCTAATAACATCCAATGAAAACCTGAATACAAATTTATTTCGTAGTACGCTCAAAAAAATCGAGAAAATTACCTTCTTTCCGGCCTCTGCAACGCATGTAACCCCTTAATGAGTGAAAGGAATCCAGAGATATCGTCGGGATTCTGAAAGAACCTCGTATCTCGATTTCCAACAGTTATAGGTGGTTCCATCGGAAAAATGATCAGTACATGCTAATGCACATATAAACAAGGCTTTTATGAACAAAGTGTCCTTCGATTACAATCGAATATAATTATTGTTGATTGAATATACTTGATCATATACAACTTGATTATAGGTGTATTTAGCGTGTACTGATAATATTTCCGATGGAAACTCGATACAGTCAAAAATCGAGATACGAGGTTTTATCAGAGTACCGACGATACATTCCTAGTGGCAAAAATATAAATTTATGGGAAAAATTGTTCTGAAGCACGGAGTCAATTTGGAGATCACAAGTGAAATGTGACTATTCACATACTTTCTGTACAACTGAGTAGTATTGTTTAGAAAGAAGAACAAACTGTTGGGAAGTAATTGAAAGAGAATCAATATCGTTCTCTGTGGATTTAATTGATGTGATTATCAAGATTATCAAAAATTCATCAATTCATTGAATTTTTTTCGGAGATTGTAAGATTTCCATCATAAGAAATTCATACAACTAGAAATGAGTCAAAAGCAGTCCGTACGGACATAATATGTGAAAATGGTGTTGAATTAAATTCGAACTGATTTCTAAAGCCGTAAACCTTATGCCAATCCAGTCTACTTCACTGCATCCGTCATAGATTTTCATTTGTCCAACTTCGAAATGATGAATCTTCTCCCGACGCTTATAACGAGAGGTGAGTTCTTAATCTGGAAACAGCATAAGAGTGGGGGTAGCGACGAACTCAGTCATGCGGAACTAATCTTTTCGACGCTTATAACGGGTACTCTTATAACGAGAGGTCACTGTAGTCGAAAAATCTTTAACCCACAATAACTCATCACACATCGAATTTCACGAAAAAATAATTACACTTCTACCATATAATTCGGATACACACTTTCGATTAAGCACACTACGAAGTTGATCCGTTCACGCGATCCCGGGATATGAACGTTCCAAATTTTCATTATCAGGATTTTTCTTCATCATCGCCACTTTCGATTTATTACAATCACGATAGCGACGATAGTTCTTCGTCATCGGAATTCGGGAGGGATTCTTCCATTGGCATAGAGATATTCTGTCTCTTTTCTTCTTGGGACATCCAATATTCTGTCCTTCCGTTCTTCCAATATCCAATAGCATTCACTTCAATTAATCTATATTAATCCAAACATCCAATAACGTTGATTCCATAGCTGTATTATGTATACATTGTATCGATAATCGATTTACCAGAAACATAAATAATCTGTCAATGAAGCGATGTGTTGAGAGGTTATTATGATATTAAGAGGATGAATGGATGAATTGCAGGTGGTTGAGGTTCAAACAATAAACAATAAAATACAAATAATTTGATCACAAAAAAAAATGAATGGAAAGTGGATGAATGATGAGGTTATCTATAGAAAAAAACATTGGAAAAGTTTGAGGAAGCTATAGATATGTTTCTTACATTTGAAAAATTGAAAAATATAAAAAGGTAAGCTCTGTATGATGCATTATTCATAAAATACAATATTCCTTTACAGACAAAAGCTCAGCAGATGAACCGTAATCTCTGATGAACAGTCTGCTACTGTTGGTTCTTTCCAACAGAACCACAGGCTCATGATCAAATAAATCATACAAGGTCTAGTCGAAAGGGATGATTCGAATTTATACATTACTTTTGAGGTGAAATCGTATCGCATATATCATAACCCCCTCACACCCAGACAGCATTGAATGTCCTGTGGACTTTTGAGAAACATCACCTTAGTTTTGCGCGCTTCGTCCCCGTGGAGTAGGTTTGAATAAGTTCAGAGGCCGTTCATTTTTGATGCACCTGAATACGTTCCCAGTACGTCTTTTTCATCTACCACGGGACGTTCTCGTTACGTTTCCCAAACGTACTCTCATGAAAACTAACCTATACAAACATACGCGTAGTATCGCAGAACGTCATTGACATCTTCATCGAACACGTTCCCAGAACGTCGCATGATGGACATAAATTGAACATCACAGAACATTTGTATGCCTCTGGGACGTACATGCGACGTTCTTAGAACGTCCTGGGATTTCATTTGAACGTTTTCTGTGAGAGCAAGTACGTTTCATGAACGTTGAGAAAACCTCCCGATGCTATCCGGGCAAACAATCTGCTATCAGGTTTTCCTGCTAGAATCGTTGGAAAATGATCTAATGGGTCAAATCAAGCATGCTCAAGGGGAGAGATTCAAGTTCATTTGCAATTCCTCCACATACCAGAAAGTCAGGGATATATCATAAGATCTGACAGACAGTCAACCACTGGAGCCTTCCGAAGTAGCTGATCAGAACCAGATGACCAGCTACTTAGGAAGGCTCCACTGTTGATTTCTCTAATCAG
Source organism: Gonatopus flavifemur (assembly GCA_018340375.1). NCBI lineage: Eukaryota > Metazoa > Arthropoda > Insecta > Hymenoptera > Dryinidae > Gonatopus > Gonatopus flavifemur. Next base: position 133,251 of record JAFFJZ010000101.1, read on the forward strand.
GATCGTGGGCAATCGATGAAAAAGATCATACCGAGCCTGCTCAAGGGTGATTATTGACGTTTATTTGCTATTTTTTACAGGCAAAAGTATGATGGATAAACCACAATATCCAATGGACAGTCTGCTAGTATCCACCATTCTGCAATTAGAATCGTGAACAAATAATGAAACAGAATAGTGAATAGATAATGAACATAAATTCAATTACAGCAAGTTTGAAAAACATTCGAAAATAAGGTCAGTTACAGGGCACTTCAGGTATACTAAAATATGACATCCTGAATCAAAATTATGAACTATGTACAAAATGGTTTCCCTAGATTCTTGAGGTGAAATTACAAGTGGATCAAGAGAAAGTAGAAAGGATGCAGGTATACTATACATCTGTATGTTACTTACCACCACGATCAATATCATCAGGTAGCGTAGAAGGAAAATGAAGAAAAGGCAGAAGTGCAGTGGATATACAAGTCCTTGCGTTGAATAATACCACTATCAGATTCTTCCAACAGAATCATAGGTGGATGAAGAAGGAGCAAAAAGGATGTGGATGTACCTTACATCTGTACGGTCAATCCTACCATGATCATCAGGTAGCGTTGGAGGAAAATGCGGAAAAGATAGGAGCGCAGTTGATATACCACAAATCTTTGCATCGGGTGCATTCCACTGACCAATTGACGGATGATTGGAGAGACTGTTTGAAATCAACTCAACGAAAATTGAGCAGATATAATATTCTGATTATAGAAATTGCTACAGAACAACTACCGGTCAGAATATTTTGTCTGCTCAATTTTCCTTAAGTTGATCCTAAACAGTCTCTCTAATCATTCGTCAACTGCTCAGTGGAATGCACCCGATGCAAAGATTTGTGGTATATCCACTGCGCTCCTATCTTTTCTGCATTTTCCTCCAACGCTACCTAATGATCATGGTAGCATTGACCGCACAGATGTATGGTACATCTACATGCTTTTTGCTTTTTCTTCATCCACCTATGATTCTGTTGGAAGAATCTGATAGTGGTATTATTCAACACAAGGACTGTTATCCACTGCACTTCTGTCTTTTCTTCATTTTCCTTCTACGCTACTTGATGGTATTGATCGTGGTCGTAAGTAACATACAGATGTATAGTATATCTGCATCCTTTCTACTTTTTCTTGATCCACCTGTAATTTCACTCAAAGAATTTACTCAATGAAAAAACTTTTTCACCTGGGTACTCAGGAATAAGGATATTGGATAATATATAATCCAGGGGCCAAAATATTGATGAAAAAAATCAACAGAAACTCACACGTTTAACGTAATGGGTCTTCCTAATGTTGACGGTTTGTTTCTTCTCATTCGAATGCAGTGACGCAGTGTATATTGTACTTTACTTCCAAGACAAAACAATTACTTTCATCTGACACGCAATGACATCATAAATATTTCAATTCAGAACTACAATTCGCAAAAAAACCTTGATATCATAGCTTTAAAACAACTTGCGTGTCCACAATACTCGCATAATCACTCACAAGATGCGGGAGAATTCATCGCTCCTATTTGCGGAAATTCAATGGCTATTAAAAATTTAATGAAGCACCAAATAACTACCATAACGGAACGTACGAAATGTGAATATACCGAAAATATTGTTGGTACAAATTGTGTTATACGTCTTGCGCTACGTCCAATTTCATAAAAATCATTTGAGTTTCAAGAAATATTCAAGTGCAATTTTTCAACATGGAAAATTTTCGAAGATTCTTGTGACAATTGTAATAACTTGCATAAAACCGGAAAGATCATTTATAACAGCGTCAGAACGATATGTAATTGTGCAATTGATGATATTTAATCACAGTAATGTTGGAGCAACAAAGGTAGAAGATATAAACATTAAAACAGCACCAACTTCAAAAATTAAAATTGCACAACACTTTTATAAGGTTATAGCTGTTGTTTTTCATCAGGGTGAAAATATTTCTGAAGGCAATTTTACATGCATGTTACAAAGTGAAGGTACAAAGTGGATATTCATTGATGATCTGCAAGTTGAAGAGCGACATTGGCCACGTAATGCTAAAGACTCGTATATATTTCTTTAAAAAGCAATAATTTCGCTTCATCATAGAATTAGAATTCAATTACTGTGATATTGTACAGTTTTGGAGGATATAGAATACCTTTTTAATACCATAACGAACCAAATGTTCTTGAAGAATTTCTTCGAATGATTTCGATGGATATTTCACAGGATTCTGAAAAATGTCTGGTACGGTACTAGAAAATGTCTTCAATCTGATATCTTGAAGGTATATCTTTTTGTTGCATGATAAATATTTGACATCTCTTCACCCAGATAGCAAAAGTTCCAAAAACTAGATCCCATTGAATCCTTCTGGGACCACAAAATGAATCACTGAAATGTCAGTGGAATGGAGTTCTTGCAGAATTCAAATCGCCTTTTGTCATACTATATACAGTACAATATACAGTATGACAAAAGGCGATTTGAATTCTTCGAGGACTCTATTCTGCTGATATTTCAGTAGTTCGTTTTGTGGTCACGAAAGAATTCAATGAGATCTTATTTTTGGAACTTTTGCTATCTGCTACTTTTCACAACGATTCAAAAGAGTGACCGAAAAATTTTTGCTGGAAAGCTATTTTGAGCTTCATGCTGAACAATAGAAATTCTATCTTGCAAGAAAAATTTCTGTTGGATACCTTGAATATATCGTACGCAAGTTTGCTCTGTCTGTAAGATCTGTGTTGTTTCGATTTTCTTACAGTGATTTCTTGAAAACACTGTAAATTTCCGCACAAGACATGTTCAGCACAATATCGTCAGCTGTTTTGAGCAGCGTGAGCTACTTTGAGCGCCAACTTATCAGTCAAGGAAAATTCAGTTTCCGGAATTCTTCACACGTATATTTGTTTATTGGAATTCGCTTTTCTTCCCTTCTTTTCTTAATTCTTCATTTCGGTAATCTATTGCCGTCCAATGATGAGATGACTGATGGGGATCCAAGTGGATTTTTATGTCACATAAGTTATCTGAGGACATTTACTTCATTCCTACGATTGCCATAAACTCGACAGGGGTATTTCATTCTTATTTGGGTTCAGTTGAAAGCATATCCAGGAAGAGAAGTGAAATCCCGAAGCAAACTCAAGAAAAAGTAAAAAAATAACGCCAAGTACATGAAAATCCCAAAGACAAGGAATAAAAAAATCTAAAAACATATCGTAAAGGAAAATTTCACTGCATTCAGAATTTCGAGGGGATATAAAAGGGTATGCTCCATTTGAAAAAAAAAAGATATGGAATCAATATGAGCGACCAAGTACATTGGTTATTTAAAGGATATGTGAATCATTTTTGGTACATTGTAACTTCAGTTTGTTTGAACTGTATCGAAGGTCATCTATGATTTCCAAAAAAGTCATATTGTATTGAAGAAATAAATGAAACAAGCGTATCGTTCTGTCTGTATATAGATATCAAAAAGTGAAAAAAAAGTAGAATTCCACAAAACATACAAATGTCTCACAGAAACCCCTAAAAACTCCAACACAGTCAAAAATAACGTCAAATCCCAAAAACCATACAAACGTTTTACGATAACACTTGAAGAAAAATCCTTGAAAAAAATACTTCACTCTTTCCGGAAGATTACTTGATATAACAAATATACCATTAAAAAAAAAGATGTGAAAGACAACCCTGTTCCGGAATTCGCATCAACCAGGAACACTTGGCGTGGCCGAAGAAGATTTTATGAAATTATATCATTTGAATTTTTCGTTTAATGTTCTATAGAAATTCATTTGTATATAATAAAGGCCAAAAACTTTTACCATCGGCCACGCCAAGTGTTCCTGGTTGATGCGAATTCCGAAACAGGGGTGCCTTTCACATCTTTTTTCTTTAATGGTATATTTGTTATATCAAATAATCTTCCGGAAAGAGTGAAGTATTTTCTTCAAGGATTTTTTTCCAACTGTTATTGTGAAACGTTTGTATGGTTTTCGGGATTTGACGTTATTTTCTACTGTGTTGGAGTTTTGAGGGGTTTTTGTGAGACATTTGTATGTTTTGTGGAATTCTACTTTTTTTTCGCTTTTTGGTATCTATATGAGTAATTCCATGTCAAGCGGGACGAATTTCGGTAAAATTTGACCTTGATGTCTCCGATTCAATTGTAAAGTCTTATATGAGTTCCATATTACTAGAATACGACTTGTAATTTTTTTCAGATTCGTATAATAATCATTTTGCAAGTTATGGACAATGGAAAATTCCGAAGAATCGATCGAACGCTCTCATTCAAATATCAATATTTCCGGTTCTATTGGACTTACGGAATCTTGGTCCCACTCATTTGAAACTCTTGAAATGTACTTTATTTATAAATTTTTCATGTTCTATAAAAGTTCGGAATTCGATGATTATTTAAACAATTTAACTTTAAAATCGATTTGTAACTAACTTTACACCCTTGGAAAATTTTGAAAAAAATATGAGCGTATTCCTCGTTAAATTTCCTACGAAATATGTGAATTTGAGGATGGAGAACGCATGGACACTGATACAAACAAAAATAAATTCGTTCAATCACTCGCTGCCTCACGTTAACGTTATATTATGAAGTCCCGTAATAGGCATCCCCTTCAGTTGTACCTTTCGCAGGTCATTTTTCAACAGAAGCAGGTTCCCTTGATCATTGAGCATTGAATTCAGAACAGCAGGCTGAGACTACCCTCTCTACGGTGCCTGTTTACCTAGAAGTATACCGTGTCGTATGATTCACTGATTCTTTTCATGTTCATACCAGTTTGCAATCAACCCTCGGTCCAGTCAGACGTTCGTCAAATTCAAAAACCCCTACGTAATCAAATTTTGTGCGTGCGAAGATGATTGCCTCCAGGAAATTGAAAGGACGTTTCGATTATTGTTGCCATCCGTTTAAACTGGAAAAACATGGGAAAAAAGTCGCAAAAAACCTAAGACCTGTACCTTCCAGGATTATGAACAGTTCATTGAAAACGGATCCATCATTGTCACAGAAATTAAAAATCTGTGATTCCTGTCGGTTAAGATTTGTGAACCGATTGAATTAAAACGAACTCAGTGAAACTGCATTGCCATCGAGTGATAGTGCTGGACCCTCGAGGATTTCCGGTGAAAATTTAAAAAGCGGTAACACCCTTCCCTCGAGGATTGACGATGCACCTTCAAGGATTTATCATGACAGTGAGGATAGTGGCCGTGTTTCAACAAATCTGAGTGACATGTCATCAGGATCATTTCCTGTCAGTGTTAGTGCACTAAATGAGAGTCTAACACAATTTGGTGTCTCTCCAATCAGGAAGAAAAAACTGTTACAACAGAAGTATCCGCGAGAGAAGTTCATGAATGTGAGCGACGTATTACGCAAGAAAGTTTTCAAGATACAAGACGATACGAATTTACAAGTGGATGATGCAGAAATAAAAATTATTGAAAAATTGAAAGAATGTTTCCACAACACAACTCATAGAGCTCTAAAAATTCAAATTTTAATCATCTCCGAAGATTGGCGTGTTAGTAAAATCCGTGAAAGTTTTGGTGCTTCTTATCGCATGATTACCATTTCGAAAGAATTAGCTGAGTACTGTGGTATTTCGTCAGAACCCGAGAAAAAATTAGGCAAAAGATTATCGGAACATGTTGCAAAACAAATCAGAGATTTTTATACATCTGACGATACAAGTCGTGTTATGCCTGGGAGAAAAAAAACTACGTTACCGTAAATGAGGATGGGCAGAAAATTCAGAAGCAGAAAAGATTATTACTCACTAATCTGAAGGGAACATACCGGGTTATTTCCGAACGTCAAAATCGGTTTTTCGAAATTTGCTGAACTCGGAACGAAACAGTGTGTACTCCCTGGATCGAGTGGAACTCATTGTGTTTGCGTTTGTGTCATCCATGAGAATGTGAAATTGATGATTAATGGTGCAAGGATAGCTCATCTTACATCCAACACATCACAGACAGTACAAAACTGTAAGGACTGCTCGACTCAAATGTTATGCAATCCACCAACAGTCGACTGCCATTTGAAAAACTGCATTAACTGTCCTGGTACATCAAATTTGGAAGAGGAGTTGCAAGACTTATTTTAGAATGAGTTTCGAGACACCGTAACGTCGATGGACTGGTCACTCATGCATTCATTGCTGAACAGCAATCGATCTTCTTTTCAAAGCGAAAGAATGATTTGAAAACCGGAAAGTGTCTGATTATCTGCGATTTTTCCGAAAATCATGCATTTATGATCCAAGATGCCGTTCAGGGAATACATTGGAATAACGACCAAGTAACATTACATCCGTTCGTTATCTATTACAAAGAGAATGGAGAAATCAGACACAAGAATTTTGTCGCGATCTCAGAATGTTTGAAGCATGACACAATTGCCGTTCACCTGTTTCAACGAGAATTGATAAGATATTTGAGGAGGAAGATTCGTCGGGTGCGAAAAATAATTTATTTCTCGGACGGAGCTAGTGCTCAATATAAAAACAAAAAGAATTTCATAAACCTCTGTCATCATGGAGGAGATTTTGGGGTGCCAGCTGAATGGCATTTTTTTGCGACGGCGCATGGAAAGGGCCCATGTGACGGCATCAGAGGGACGCTCAAGAGATTGGTTGCGAAAGCCAGCATGGAGCCCTGTCAGGATCCCATCAACACACCGAGAAAGTTCTCCGACTGGATTGAAAATAATCCAGATATCCAAAATATCGATATTTGTTATTTCACGGATAAAGAGTACCATGGAGAAGATATCATCTTACAAGCTCGATTTCGAGAAGCGAAGACTGTCCGTGGAACACTTTCATTACATTTCGTAGAACCTGTATCACAACAAAAACTAAAAACAAAAAGATTTTCAGCCGCTACTGAATTTGTTACGATTTCTGTATGCAAATAAAAAACATTTCATCAGAATTGCTTCAATATTTGACGAGATATGATTAATTTGATTTCCTTGTAACAATGTCCTATCATAATCAGAGCTGCCAGATGAGCTCCGACGCTGAGGGGAAATGTACCCTCACCATCACCTCATATATGTATGTGTTGTGAGTGTTACTTACCAATACTTACGACTATTATATACATGAAGTGATGGTAGGGGTACTCTTCCCCTGAGCGTTGGAGCTCATCTGGCAACTCTGATCATAATCCCCTTGGTATGCATATCATGAGCGGCATCAATGGCGCAATGAATTTCTATTCGTTTGCATCAGTGTCCATTCGTTCTCCATCCTCAAATTCACATATTTCATAGGAAATTCAACGAGGAATACGCTTATATTTTTTTCACAATTTTCCAAGGGTGTAAAGTTAGTTACAAATCGATTTTAAAGTTAAATTGTTTGAATAATCATCAAATTCCGAACTTTTATAGAACATGAAAAATTTATAACGTAGTACATTTTAAGAGTTTTAAATGAGTGGAACCGGAATTCCGTAAGTCCAATAGAACCAGAAATATTGATATTTGAATGAGAGCGTTCGATCGATTTTTTGGAATCTCCAATTGTCCATAACTTGCAAAATGATTATTATAAAAATCTGAAACGAAATCAGTGGTGTTCTGTATCGGTAGAGAACATATAAAAAAAAAGCGACGGGTTTTTGAAGACATCAGGTTCCGCAGCTGTCCCAGTTGACGTTGAATCACTCATATACAGGCAGAACGATACGCTTGTTTTAGCCATTTTTTTAATACAATAATGCTTTCTTTGAAATCATAAATTACCTTCAATACAGTTTAAACAAACTGAAGTTACAATATACCGAAAATCTTTCACATATCCTCTGGATAACCAATGTACTTGGTCGCTCATATTGATTTCAAATTTTTTTTTTCAAATGTAGCATATCCTTTTGCCAGGTGTGTAAGTATGAAACCGGAATTTTTGTACAGAAAAAACACGTTTATTGTAATGATATAATACAAAGTAACTTATTCAAAGTATTGTCCGTCGCTATGTATACATTTTTTCAATCTTTCTGGCAATTTGTGGATTCCGCGCCAAAGGAACTGTTGCTCTTTTGAGGCAAACCAGTCATCGAACCACTTTCGTACATCTTCGTGAGAGGTGAAGCGCTGCTCAGCAAGTGCGTGTCCCATCGATGCAAACAAGTAGTAATCGGATGGGGCAAGATCCAGTGCGTAAGGCGCGTGCTGAAGAATCTCCCAACGGAACGACTCTATCGTTTCCTGGACCTGTTTTGCTTTGTGTGCTGGTGCATTGTCATGCAGCAAAATCACCTTGTGTTGTGTTTGTTGGTATTCTGGTCGTTTTTCACGCAAAACTCGATCCAAATCGATCATTTGTTGTCGGTAGCGTTGAGTGTTGACAATTTCCCCAGGTTTCAGCAGCTCGTAGTAGATCACGCCCTTCTGATCCCACCAAACACACAGCATTGTCTTTCGTCCGTAGCGGTTTGGTCTTGCCGTCGATGTTGATGGTTCGACCGGAGTAACCCATGACTTTTTGCGCTCAGGATTCTCGAAATATATCCACTTTTCATCGCCAGTCACAATTCGATGGAGGAATGACTTTCTTTGGAACCTGGCGAGCAGCATTTCGCATGATGTTTTGCGGTTTTCCTACTGGCTTTCGTTGAGTTCACGTGGAACCCATTTCCCCACCTTTTGTATCTTTCCCATGGCTTTCAACCGAAGGGAGATGGCTTCTCGGGTCACCTTTAACTGACCCGCCAGTTGTTGTTGTGTTTGAGCGTCGTCTTCGTCCAACAAGGCTTGCAGGTCAGCGTCTTCGACCTTTTCCGGTGGTCTTCCACGTCCTCCGTTCCTGACTTCAAAATCGCCACTTTTGAACCGTTTGAACCACTCGAAACACTGTGTTCAACCGAGAGCATGCTCACCAAACGCCTCCACAAGCATTCGATGCGATTCGGCTGCGGTTTTCTTCAGATGAAAACAGAGAAGTAGTACTGTCCGGAAATCGTAATTTGTTGGCACAAAGCTGGACATGTTCATCTCTAATAAACCAATGCTACTGAATGGAACTCGTGTTATTGTGAGTTGGGAATCTTCGTCAGATATCAATACAATAACAAGACACCGCTGACGTGATGTGTCGGTAACTGCATCGACATATAGCGCCACCTATGGGAAAATTCCGGTTTCATACTTACACACCTGATATATCCCCTCAAAATTCTGAATGCAGTGAAATTCTCCTTCAGAATGTGTTTTTAGATTTTTTTATTCTTTGTTTTTGGGATTTTCATGTACTTGGCGTCATTTTTTTACTTTTTTTCAATTTTACTCATCGAACAGCAAGAGGGAGAAAAGGACAGAGATAGAGAGAGAGAGAGACATCGTGTTCCTAGGAGATGAATTCATACATATATAATTTGAAATCTGATACAAGCTGTTGATCAACATTGAAATATTTCATAAGAATGTTCACTAAACTGAACATCTGTGATGAAAAATTCACAGGAGTTTTTATGCATAGTATCGGAATTGAGACATAGTTCTTCGTGTATGAGGAGCGTTGACCACGTGTCTATACCAGTGATCCCAGATGAGCTCCGAACTGAGGGGAAGAGTATCCCCCACCACTATGCCATATATTTACGAACATATGTAGTGGTGCACCAACACATACGTTACATGTATATATGGCATAGTGATGGGGGATACTCTTCCCTTCAGTTCGGAGCTCATCTGGGATCACTGGTCTATACCGTTCCTCTATGGTAGGGTTGTTTATGGTAGGTCGTGTCGTCTTTCGTCTGTCGATTCGTTTATATGGAAAAATTAAAAAGAAAAGAGGCTCTGCCTTAGGTATGTTTGGTGTTCATTATATGGTTGTAGTGGGTAAGTATTGATTTTAGAAGAATTTTCGTCAAGTCGGTTATTTCAGTGGACTCGTTCTGTCTCATGTTTCCTTCGTCTGTTCTCCGGTGGCGAAAAAGAGGAACCGTTTCGTAGTGGGGTATCGTATGCTATCATGAATTTCGATAGGGTGTAGGGAAAACTGTATTGTCTGCAGTGGTCATTTTAGGAAAAGAGAAAAAGAAAACTGTTATATCGATATCGATATTTTCTATGAGGGTAAAAGAGTTCGTGCGGAGATTTTTCATTCGATCGATTACCTACATGGGAATTCGCGTGTGCGCACGTATCGGGCCTCACGTTTCGTACGCTTACGTTGACGTGTACACATACGAAAAATAGGACTTGTATAGGTATATGTATATATATGTATGCCGTAAAACGTACATATATAGTATGTCTTTGGGGGTTTAAAAATGTCGAAAATTTCGGCATACGTTACACCATATACACATAATATGTTAGAATGATTTTCATATTTAATAAACACATGAGTTCCATGAGAGTTCTTTAATCATTCATGTCAAGAGTTCGCAACGACTTCTGTCAATAATGGACCGAGCTCGTCAAGAGTTCTATCAACAGGACATTAACGACTTCTTAGGGTGATTGAGAAGAACACTTGTCGATTACTTCAGAATTCTCGATGAATGCTTTTTACAAATGCCGAGTTCTTCAGGAACTCTTCAAGAATTTCTTATGTTATCTGGGCTAGACCTATACGATCAAGCTATGAATAAAACTAATAACTACTCATCATCAAAATATCAACCCACTTTACTGCTCTCACTTTATACAGAACACAAATCCTCCACAAACTACTTCCTAACAACAAATAGACAGACACAACATGAAACTCCATTCTTCAGCAACGAGGCAAACCGTGCGGAGATGGACATTAATTCAGGTTTTACAATCCTAAATGACGCGGACTTTGAAATACTCCTGGACAATGAACTTCGTAAACTGAATCTCAAAAAGGAACAAGTCACAGTTTTTTATACAGATGGATCAGTTAAGGGTATCCCGTAGAAGCCGAAGTTACTAGATTGCTTCTCCCAAAGTAGTCAAACATGACTCAATAGAATGGAATATAACAACCAGCCAGACCTTCTTCCATATCAACAGAAGGTCTGGCTGGTTATTTTGATGAATTTGATTCAGTCATCTTCGAGTATTTTGGGTAGAGAGATCTAGTAACTTCGGCTTCTACGGGATACCCTTCAGGCCCGGCCGTACGTTTTTCTGTCTTCCTCTTCGTCCATTCGCATGTGCGCGGTGATAAAGGATAGTGAGTGGGGAGTTACTACCCACTCACTATCCTTTATTCACCCGCATAGGTGAACGGACGAAGAGGAAGACAGAAAAGAACGTACCGCCAGCGCTGATACCCTTAAACCTAACAGTAAATCTACAGGAGTAGCCATAGTAACCGAAAACACTACTGCAGCCACAGCTATACATCCTGCAGCAACAATTTTCACCGCTGAAACCATAGCCCTATACCAAACACTCTCTCAACTAATGATAAACGAAAAATATAAGCATTACTCGATCCTCACAGACTCGCTCTCTGCACCCGCGGCTCTGAAGAATACTACAGAAGCTAAAACGAATAATCCCTATATCAAGCTGATCAAAGCAAAACTCGGAAGCTTCGACAACGGGCTGGAAAAAATAGATGCAACACTATCTCTTACATGGATACCCTCTCCGGCAACGAGAAAGCTGATCGAACGGCAGAAGAAGCAATAACAAAAAATTATGATACAGCGTACAAACCCTGCTAAATTTTCCCAATAAAGAACGATACAAAACGATACATTTTTCCTATAGTTTCTAGTGAGGTTTCTGAATACGGAATTTACGAAATTATATCGTTATTAAACGATAGAACTCTATCGTCCCTTATCGTTTTCCATAGAAATTCAACAGAATGTATGGGATTTTATCGTGAAATTCGTATGAGAAAAGTACCAGTTATTTGGAACAAGATAGTTATTTATTCCAGAATAAGTAGTACTTTTCCTTCACGAATTTCACGATAAAACTCCATACAGTCTTTTAAATTTTTATAAGGAACGATAGAGTTCTATCGTTTAATAACGATATCGATTCGTAAATTCCGTATCCAGAAACCTGATTGGAAACTACAGGAAAAATTTATCACTTTGTATCGTTCTTGATGGAGACAATTTAGCAGGGAACTTCCGCACAACGACGTCTACAAAAAAGACTTAGGAAACCTTGCAGAAGCTCAAAAAGAAGAACTTAGAAAAGGAAGTCATACAGACAAAGGAACATACTATTACAATTACTCCTACAATAACAAGAAATACATCTGATCCTTCAGATACAAGCGAATGAGCAGCAAATGTATGATTACTTTTAATAGATTAAGGAGCAACCACTACAACTTAGATGAGTCGGTGGCTAAGAAAAATTACGTACAAGATTCGACATGTCAGTGTGGATCCAGCCATACATTCTTCCATATATTCTTCAACCGCCCAATTTATGAACGAATGAGATTGGAACTGGTCAGTGAGCTACTCGGGAAGAACCTCTTTCCTCCCTACTCCTTAGAATCGTTGCTTCACTCTATGGATCCAACAATACTTAACCATCTGTACGAATTCATAGTGCATGCTAATCTTGATATATGGGTATCAAATTCGAAACAAAGCTTCCTCCAAGCTTACACACGTCCAACAAAGAAATCAAAAGGAAATATGCAACCACCCCAGTGCAAAAACTAAATATAATGTGTACACAACCATTCACCTCTTTTATAACCAATAACTTGTCAACATATAGAGCTCATAACATATAAGCGCAGCCTCAAAATAAAAAAACGTTGAAGAAAAGAAATAGTTCCAATAACATTCTACATCTTCTGGAACGCAACACAAAATAAGTGAAGAAACCAAACTTTTGAGTTCTATTAATACACACTTCACTGTAAATACCATACACATTTCAGCGTACAGGATTTCTAAAGGAGCTTAGAAAGAAATAGAACGGAATAGTGATGTCGGTTTTTTTTTCGACGCATCGGAGAATCGATTATTTTCCTCAAATATGATTGATTATTAATCGATTCTTTCATGATCCGATTCTATGAGAATCACTTCTTTTCAGTTGAGAATCGACAAAAAAGAATCGGTCGTAAGTGAGGTTAACAAGGAAACTAATCTGTAGCAGCCCTCTCCAACTCCCTCACCACAACGGTATCGTGAGTGACTCCAATGGGAACTAATCCGTAAGGTGGCGCTGCTGGTACTTTGTAGACTGTGAAATTTTAAAAAACTCCAACTTGATCATGACTCAAATATGGAAGTGAAGAAATGATAAATTGACAGGAGTTGACTTGGGCACGGCAACTAAATGTAGGCAATATAATTCAATTTTGGTTACTTCTGAATAAAAAAAGTTCAATTTCCCAGGATATGAATTAAACGAGTAAAATAAGATGATCAATTATTTCAATCTGTGGACATTCTTGCAGAAATCGAATGAATAACAAATTACGTAAACACGAAAAAAATTAATTGTCATATTCACCACAATTTGGGATTAAATTTGGGACAGGGACAATTTTTGGAGTATAATTTATCACAATTGCCATTAAGGGGGTATCCTGGTATAGCGGCTTCAAAAAATCGATTTTTTTTTTTTACTGAAAACGATAGTATAATGTCTCTAGAATGTGCTCCCAAAACCCTAAATATGAATTCGTATTTTTGAAGCCAAAGTGAGCTCAATTACATGCACGCTCGAGCGTTCCGAACACTGAAAAAAAGGTATGGCTCTCACAGCTCTACTATTCATGTGTTCTTGCTATCAGGAGGTATAAGGAAGAGAACTCCTCGAAAGGTGTTTGGGTGGACATACTCAAAATGCCAATGAGAGTTTGAACGCAACGATTTGGCGACTCGCTCCAAAGCATCTTCACTGTGGCCGGAAAATTATTGAAATTGCTGCTTATATAGCAGCAGGAATTTTCAATGAATGCTGGCTGTCGGTACTTGGAATAAATAACGGTACTCAATAATCGTGATTAGGACAACATGCAGAAATTATTCTGATGAAATTAACCATAGTCGTGTATCTTCGCAGAATTGTCGCAACAATACCGCTCTTCGAAACTTGAGAGATATTCATAAACAACGGCTGCTACAAGAAAATGAACTTTATGAGGAAGTCGAGGAGATTGTATATGGTGCAGGAATAGCAGGATAATAAAGAAGTACGAATAAATTAAGGATCATGAGCTTTTTTCAACCTCTTTCCTTGTTCGAAAACTTCAAACGCGTTTTTCTCGAAACCATGTTTTTGAAACTGGCGTGCAGCATAACTCAAAAAATTCTGGACTGATCATAATGATCTTGGTCTTAAATTGAAGGTAATTAAATTCTCTTGAATATATACCTAATCTCAGCCCGAAAATTTTGCAGTTGCTGTACAATCTTTGAGCTCCGGTGAAACATGTGAATAAAATTCCAAAGCCTTGGCCATACTATTACTAAACACCTGAATGAAAATAAACAGAGTTTAGAGAACTAGCAGACGATGAATTTAAAAGTGTTAATCGATTCTATTCATACTTGCACCGCCAGACGAACCCTCATTTTTGCTGAGCTAGTTAAATGGATATGGTTGTGATTTCAGGACATAAGCGAATACTTCCAGGTAGTGATTGGTCTTGTTCATAGACCACACGAAAATGGTCCCATAATATAAGAGAGTGCTCAGGATTCATCTGGAGATAATATTTTATATGAACTATGCAGAAATGAAAATTTTCATACTATTTTCACTCATACAAACCGGAAGAGCTTCATCATTATATAACTTATTTCGTATTGTTTTGATCAGATGAGGGGTATCTGAGAAGACATGAACTCTGCGATGGTTAGCGAAAGGATTTTGAAAATAAGTTTTTAAATCACGTTTTTTCACGCTGATTCCTAATTCCCTCCAAAATCTGCGATTAAGACTTGCACCATCAGTGGTTACCCAGTGAACTTTTGCACCGGCGTTTTCTAGAAGTATCATTCCTTTCAATACCAACTTGGCAAGAGTTATTCCGCCCGCAGGACCTCTGCTGGCAAATACGGCAATCGGTTGAGTGTATGAAGCTGCCAATGGTTGGAACATGAATACCAAACCATGGTTAGCTTTCTCGTTCAAATTTTGTTGTTTATAATCTTCTCCTTCTCCAAAATCACTCAGACCAACGTACGTAAGAGTTTTCGAATTGACAGCGATACTTTCGCGGGTTGAAATTTCATCGAGGAGAAGATATCCACGAGTGTCCAACTCAGATTGTTCAGAAAGAAATTTTTTAAATACTTTGGAAAAGTTGGCATCAAAACCACATTTGGTATTAATAGCTGAAAGGTTTCTGAGAAATGATGAATATTTAGATTGCATTTAGTGTTCACATTATTTCAAACTTCAAATTTATAAAGATGAAAAAAACTCAATTATCACCTTCTAATCGTGCTCGGACATGGTAACGGCAAAACATTATTTGTACGTAGAAATCTATATGTAGTTGGAGATTTCGTATGTAACAAAAAGCATAACATCATCCAATCCTCAGAGTAGCGATGACCTTGTTGGGATTTGCATTTGGAAGATTTTCATATCTCCAAAACGGCATTTTGCTGATATTGTGGAATATTGGATTCTTTTGAAGCATTGGAGATGGTTTTATCGATGATAATTGCCATTGCTTTATAACAATGTGCTAATGATTTCCTTAGACCCTCATTCTTTTGTTCAAGACAACGTACAAGGTTTTGTTTGATTTTCCTGATGTGCGCTTTCTCATGTGGTTTTACCTAATCGTTTATATGGTCGTCGATTCATCATTCGTAATTGTTTACGCGTCATTACTTTTTTCACTTGATGACAAAAATTACACCGCACATTATCACTGACTGTCTTTTTGGTTTAAAGCGATCTACACATATTATACCACAATCGATATCTTCGAAATTGTCACACAATTAAATCCCAGAGCAAATATTTGTCGAATTCACAATGAACAGAGTATCTTCAAGCATTCGCAAACTTGTAATAAATTTATTGAGCCCGTGTAGAGATACATCCAGTAAGACATCATTGATTTTTAGTTGTAGCTGCAAGTTGTGTAACACAAATACTTGTTTACAGCTCATTTCTTCGATGACTCCATTGATGTTTGTAAAATTAGACAACGAGAATCCTATTGCTTTTTCATTTTCACATTTTTGTGTCGACCAAAAATTTGGTAACGAAATCGGACCAGTCAATACATCTTCTATTGTAAGACTCATAATATTTTCATTATTAACATTCGTAGAGAATGTATTAGTTGAATTGGTTAATGAATTTGCTGCTGCACCAGATTCATCGATACCTTCCATGTGTTCTTGGAGTTGTTCACATTCAGTTGATGCAGGATCTTGACGAAGCTCATGACTAAGGAATGATGTAGGTACTGATCCATTAATAATCTCTGAGAATTTACTCGTTGAATCGATCAAACAATCAGTTGTAGTATTATGCTGATTAATTTCAGCTATGACCTCATGGGGTTGTTCGTGGTTAGTTGACGCAGAATCTTGAGAAGGCTCATACCACGGGAAAGGCATGGGCACTGCATTTGGCTGTAATCGAGGTATCGTATAAGGGCTCTGTAATGAAAATTATGACTAAGCAAACTCATGAACCATATCAAGTATTCAAATTCTGTGCACGAATAACATTTGGTTATCTATTCTTGAATGTATCGAATACCGACTTACCTCTCCAAGGACAGTTCCATCTGGTCCAACAATTTTTCGTTTCCATAATATATCTTCCGGGCGGAAATGATTCACACAAATTCGGCGCGTGTGTTCAATTACAATATCTGATCGACGAATGGCGATTTGCCATTTTTCTCTCAATTCTTCGTTTTTAGGCATGGAGAAAGAACGAACTTTTTGTGAATCTGACTTATACCCTGATATACAACCAAGTGCGATACAGCAAGTCGGCATTATAATTCTTATTAATAATATTCTTTTTTCATGTCGTATTTTGTAACTTAACCTGCTCTGACCTCAATTCCACCACGCTTCATTGCGTCAAGGAAGATAATAAGTATCAACCGTCTACAAACTAGGGATCCTTTAATGAGGGATCGGACAATCAGTCGCCATTAGTGGGATATTTCCGGTTTTTTCTATAGTTTAGTTAAGCATGCATAGTGTATATTATTTTATTAAAATCATTTTTCTCAAATGTATTTACATGCTTTGTTCGAAGAATGTTTCATATTCACTTAATTGTAAGTATTATACATGAATAAGCTGACTTTAAATATGTATCTCGAATATTTTCATAAATATCAGTACCTATCCCACTAATGGCGGCCGACCAATCCGTAATCAGCAGTTGATTGTCCGATCCCTCATTAAAGGATCCCTACTACAAACTACCTCCAGCGCCGCGTAGCGGTTTAATGTTTTTGGGGTCACTAATGACTCCAAATACATACACACACAGATAGGGAGTTGGAGAGGGCTGATCCGTAGGTAGGGTAAACCCGTTGGACCGAAAGCCCGTTAGGCCGAAACACCGTTGGATCGAAATTTATTTGACCGAATGACAATAATCCGAAATCTTACTATACGTTACTAGTCGTGTGCGAATAAAACGAAACGTCACCAAGACTTTTTCGGATTATTGTCATTCGATAAAATAAATTTCGGTCCAACGGGTGTTTACCGTTCTCAGTCCGTTTTACTTTCAAAAGTATAAAGGGATTTCGCATTTCAAAAACCATCTCTGAAATTTACCATTGATTCCAGATCTGAAGAAACATCAATCTTTCGCAGGGTTGTTAGAGTAAAATACATGATGTATTATACACAGTTTTTGACACGTAAAAAACTATGTATTTTACGTTAAAAAATCGAGAGTAATTTACATACGTATTTTACACCCGCGAAATTCAAAATTCAAAAAATTGCATTTCTATATATTTTATAAAGTTCAATCAATACGTTATAAGTTTTCAGTTAATTGTCAGGAGAAAGAGTGATAATTATCATTTCAAATTCAATTCTGAATGAGAACATTGAGTTTTCAATCCATAACGTATAAACAGTGGTTTCAATTAATCCTTTTCTTTCTTTCCGATAGATCCTTGTTGTCATTTCATTCTTAATAGATTAGAAACATTTTCAAGTGCATGAATATGTTCAGAAAAATATTTCTCACATATTCATCCACTTGGAAATGTTCCTAATCAATTAACAATGAATTGGCATTAAGGATCTATCGGAAGGAAGGAAAGGAAACTCCCGATAACACACGAAGAATTCTTTTTCAAAAATAAGAATAGTATTCTTCAAGGACTCTTTTCGAACCAATGAATCCGTAAAGAGCTCTGAAGGAGTTCAATGTTTGGGACATTAACGAGTTCTTTGAGAGTACTGAAACAATACTTTAAATACCATCAAAGAACTCGTTAATGTCCAAAAAATTAACCTTTTCCAGAGCTGTTTATGAATTCATTGGTTCAAAAAGAGTTCTTGAAGAATTCTATTCTTTCTTTTCGACAAAGAATTCCTCGTGTTATCCCAGATAGCACAATAATTCTTAAAGAGTTCTTTATGAATGAATTGTATTCTTTGAGACCTCTTTAAGAATTCTTGTGCTATCTGAGATCTGGGACGTTTTTCTACAGTATTAGAATGTACCTATACAGCATACCAGTTTAGAAAGAGTTCGCGAAGGATTCATTTCGAATTTTTGAGAATGCTTTTTGAACTCCTGTGCTGTGTGGGTAGCCTACCAATAATTAAACATTAATAACAGGCGCTCAATCGATCGGAAAGTATTATGCATTCATAACCTGTAAGTCACATACCCAGATAACACATGAAGAATTCTTTTTCAACAGCAAGAATAGAACTCTTCAAGAACTCTTTTCAAACTAATGAATTCATATAGAGCTCTGGAGGAGTTCAACCTGTCGGGCATCAACAAGTTCTTTGAGAGTACTCAAACAATACTTCTGATATTCTCAAAGAGCTTGTTAATGTTTGACAGATTGTACTCCTCCAGAGCTCTATATGAATTCATTAGTTCGAAAAGAATTCTTGAAGAGTTCTATTCTTGCTCTTGAAAAAGAATTCTCCGTGTGTTATCTGGGTAACCTGAATCATTTGAAAATTGAGTATTAAAGTTTATGTATTGCTGAGAATGAGCAATAAAGTCGATTACTACCTGAAATTGAGTTTTCTACGTTTTCAACATATAAGGTGTAATTTACATGATGTATTTTACATTTTTCTACACGTAATGTAAAAAACAGTTAGAATCGTGTATTTTAACATCCCTGATCTTCCGCATAAATTTTTGTATATTTTAGAATTCAACAAAGTATTGGAAGTGAAGTACAACATATATGTGGATCACATGAAATGAGTCTTATACCGTAAATCGGCAACTTCATTTCTTTGCGTGTGTACTTATAATGGAAAAGAATATTCCTAGTATGTAGGTATCACAAATTACTTTGAATATTGAAAAATTCGTGCATCAAATGTAAATAGCATACATATTCTTCATACTGTATGGGAAAATTTTTGAAGATTCATTGTCAAAATGATCATTTGTTGGAAATCAATATCATTTTTTATTTAGATTTGATCATAACCTCAAAATGTGAGTTCAAACCGAAAAAAGAATCGAAGCGAGTGATTTCAGAAGACAGAAAGTGATTTCAATTTGAGATTGATAAATCTTCGGAGAATTCGGGGAGATATCTAGCTTTAATATTAAACCTGAAGCAGTTTACTTGAACAACGAATATTGGAAAACGACACTACGATAAATGTATGAGGAAAAAGGAAGTGTTCTAGATTGCTACAATCTAACCTAAGAAAGAAGCGACGTCATGACGCATCATTACGGGAATACTGACCTCCTTCAGTATCCTTTGTTTTTTTTCCTTATCAAGATCTTGTTTTATCCAGTGATTTCATTCATATTATTTATCTGAGATGGGTAAAACACAGGGCGAGAATAATAAAAAAGATGATGACAATCAATCAAGCAAAAGTAAAATTTCTGCCTGCAGCATGGTTAACTTGGCCTTGAGCTTAAAAGCAAATCGATATTCCACTTTTGATTCCGCTCCTTATATCGTGCATTTTGAAAGAGAATCTGAAAAAGTTTCTTTAAGAAATCTAAGTGAGCTTGGCTTGGGCATCAAGATTAACAAATTGATTCCTAATTTTGCTGATGTTGCAAAAAATATCGTGAGAATAGGTAACGATAAATTCAAAATCTCCTTGGATGACCCTAAAATCGCCAATAAATTTGTTTGCTTGGAAAGAAAATGCAAGATGAAGAATCTTGGATAGCTTATATACCTAATTACAAGATACAGAAATCTTTAGTACTGGATGATGTAGATACAGATATATCTGTGAACGTATTGAGAAATGGGATTCGTACTCAGTCTTATTGGCCTCATCATTTTGAAGTTGTTGATATAGAAAGGATAACTAAAAGAAATGAAAATGTAACTAACATGGACGATGAGATAGAAAAATTTATCCCAACTAAAATGATTTGAATAAAATATAGAGGGACACAAAGACCACCCAAACTGATAGTTTATGGGAGAGTGTTTAATACCAGACCATTCATTCACAAGGTTAGACGCTGTACCACATGCCAAAGATATGGACACACAGAAAAATGGTGTAAGTCAAAACCCCGGTGTGCTATATGCAGTAACTTTCATCTAACTAAAGATTGTAAGTCCGAATTTATTTCTTGCATTAATTGTAAGAAAACCCCTGATACAAATCAATCATCAAGCAGACGATTAATTTTGCCCTGAATATCAGAAAAAAAAGTAATTTAAAAATTGATGGGTGTAAGAGACATACTCTATCAGGAAGCTCTTAAAGTATATAAGATACATGGTGGAAAACCTCCCTGAAGTGAAATTCCATACGCGCAATCTTCTAATTGGACTTTAGGACATTTTGTAGAATCAAACCAAAGAAGTAACTTTGATGTGATGCAGGTAGAGGAAACAGTTGTACCGGAAAGAGATGAAATAGTAGAAATCAAAACTATAAGCACGCTTTTAAGTACTGTTTTACCCGGTGCTATAAGCTCATTACTAAAAGACATTATGGGAAGCATTCCAGATAATCTAATCCTCGCGGAAAAAGCTAAGATCATGCATGGAAATATAATAACAAACCTCAAACAAACATTTTAATAACACATTAATTTACCCTGAATCAAAAGCTTTATTAAAATATTTCTTTTTTCCCTTTCCCCAAGAATAAAAGTCAAAATTCATCAAATTATATCATATATTCTATCCTGGAACAAAGAAAATGTTGTTCAAAATCTAGAAATGAAGGCACATTTAAAAATAGTTCAATGGGATTGTCATGGACTTCTATGTCGAATTCAAGAATTAACACATTTTCAAAATAATTTAAATATTGATATTCTTGCTTTATCTGAGACTTGGCTTAGTGAGAAAAATCATTATAGATATTCTGGTTTCAAAATATATAGACACGATTCAATTTCAGATGATAATTCAAGAGGTACTGCAATATTTGTTAAACAAAGCAGGAGCTAGTTGAGTCAAGTTCAATTTCAATTTGTGATGAACGTATTAAAAATCAGATAGATATTATTGAAATAAGAATTTTGCTTAATAAAAAATTACGCATTTATTCTCGATTCATAGTCCGCCTCATAGCAACAATAATCCATTCAAACCTTCAGCTTTCTGGGAAAATGTTTTTGAATATTTCAACAGCTTAGATTTATCTATCTTGACGGGTGATTTTAATGCGAAGTCTTCTTTATGGAACTCTCCAGGTAACTTAGAAAGCCACGAAGGAAAAGAAATTGAATCTGCTCGTTCACTAACTGGTATGATATGTCTAAGGAGCCTTCCGAAGTAGCTGATCTGATCATCTGGTCAGCTACTTTGGAAGGCTCCTAAATGACTCAAGTCCCACTAGACTTAACGATAATCAAAATGCCGGTACAGCGGTTGATCTTACTTTTGCTTCAGCAGATGTTGCCCTAAACGCTCAGTGGAAGGTAATAAATGACAGCAAGGGTAGTGATCACTATCCAATATTAATAACTATAATCAACAACAATCCCGACAAAACTCCCACTCGACCGTCTATTACCTCTACTAAAATTAACTGGGGAGCTTTTCAAAAGTCTTTGGACGCACAACTCGGAAACTATACATTTTCTCACAGTATAAAAACCAATTACAAACTCTATATGCAAATTATGAAAAATTCAATTTTACAATCAGGCGGTAAAATAAAAAATACTTCAAAAACACCTCCTTCTCCATGGTGGACGGACGAATGTAATGAAATAATCAAGAACAGAACTACTCTCTATAAAGGATTCAAAAACTCTCCTACCAAAGAAAATTTAGAAAAATACAAACAAGAAATAAGGATTACAAGCAAAAAATTAAAAAAATACAAGCAAGAAAAATTTGAAAAGTTTATTCAAACTCTCAATTCCTATGAAAATTCGACAAAATATTGGGATATCTTTAAAAGATTCCAAAATAAAAAAAAATCTCTTCCCCAAAAACCTATGAATCCCTCTTCTAACAAAAGTCTCAGAATCCATTGAGAAACTTTCATCTGATTCAAATGATGATATATGTACACGTTTAACTGCATTAAAGACTGACATTGTTCCCATTAACAAAGACAATGATTTCCTAATTAGACCTTTTCAAATTTACGAACTAACACACACTATTAATTGCCTAAAAACAATCTGCTTCTGGCCCGGACCTTATTTCTAATGAAATTATCACAATGCTTACAACCCAAGCCATACACATCCTATAAAAACTTTTCAATCAAATATTTCATCATGGAATAATTCCGGAGGAATGGGAAACATATGATGTTACTCTCATTGAAAAACCTAATAACAAAGGTTACAGGCCTATAGCCCTCGCTTCATGTGTGCTTAAACTCTTTGAAAGAATGATACTAACCAGACTAGAACTTTGGGTAGAAAAATGAAAAATTAATCCTCAATATCAATTCGGATTCTCAAAACAAAAAAGCATTGACAATCTGAATATTATAGTATCAGATATAAGATATAACTTCCTGCAAAAGAAAAGTACCGGTTCTCTATTTCTTGACCTTGAGGGAGCGTTTGACCATGTCAATCCTATAATCTTGCATAACATCATGATTGAAAAATCAATTCCCAACAAAATAACTGAATTAATATTTAATATCATCTGTGAAAGAAATATTAATGTATTCCTAAATGGCCAATATTCAAGAACTCGTAAAATTACAAAAGGTCTTCCACAAGGTGCAAGTTTAAGCCCAATTCTTTTCAATATATATATCAAACATAAAAAATAATTTAGACAAAGATATATATATATTCTTGTCTATGCCGACGACATTGTAATATACTATTCAAATTCTAACATAGCAAAAATATACGAAGTACTCAATTCAAATTTGAATAAACTTAACAAGAATATCAGAAAATTAGAGTTCTCAATTTCTTCCACCAAAACTGAATTTCGTATCTTCTCTAATAAAAATGCTATCAACGATATTACCACATCGAATAATTTGCAAATTTATCTAAACAATGTTCCTATCTCGTTGAAAACTGATGTCAAATTCTTAGGATTATATCTTAATTCTAAATTAAAATGGGATACACACGTAAGGTATATAAAATATAAAGCTTTAGATCACCTAAAAATCATGAAGACATTCGTAAAAAATAAAAAAGGTGGACATCCAGTAACTCTAATTAATATCTACAAAGGTCTAATTAGATCCACATTAGATTGGGGATTTTCAGTCTACGGCATCCTAAATAAGAAATTAAGTAATAAGTTAGATAGGATCCAATACGCATCAATTCGAATATCACTTGGATTAATGAATACAACTCCCACTAATGTAATCCTAGACTTAGCTGCTGAATTACCATTGCACGTTAGGAGGAGAAATCTGACAGAAAAATATACTGCTAAAATATTATCCCAAAATAATCATATACTTAATAGGAAGAGAATTAAAAAAAACTTTCCAGATATTGAGAAACTTGATTTACCTCCATCTCTTACATGCACAATCAATGAGCGATTATATTCCCCTCCAATGAACATCGATTTTGGATGTATACTTGAAAAAAGTAGCGATCCTAACTTAATGTTCAACAAATATATCAATGAGAACTACCCAAAACACGAATTAATCTTTACAGATGGATCAAAAAATGAATCCATTACAACCGGCTGTGCAGTATATATTCGTAATAAAAATCATTCAATAATAACAAATAATGAACAAGCTATGTACGATTTTTGAGGCTGAGGCGCGAGCGATAATAACTGCCACAAATTATAAAATAAATAACAAACAAAAAAATGTAATTATAGCATCAGATTCTTCAAGTGTTTCATACTCACTCAAATCTAATGATTATTAAGGCTCACAAAATCCAATTATTTACAAACTAAAACAACTTTTATATAAAAGTAGTCTAATGAAATTGAATATCAATCTTATGTGGATCCCTGCTCACAGGGGCATTCATGGAAATGAAAGGGTGGATAAACGTGCCAAGAAGTCTTTGGAATTACCTGAGCTGAACAGTAAAGTACAGTATTATTACAAAAACACTTACGAACACATAGATAAAGCATCTAAAGAGGAAGCCAAAGAATTTATTCGGATTCAGAGTACAATCAAAGGAATAAACTATTTGAATCACATTGAAAATCCACTACAAAAAAAGTCCTTGGTTCAAAAAATTGAAATTGAATAGACAGGTAATTTGTAATATTTCAAGAATTAGAGCTGGACACGTAAGACTAAACCATCACCTTTTGAGGAGAAACATAGTCTCATCCCCAGCATGTATCTGTGGTTTTCAGACACAGACAATCAATCATGTTTTCTTTGATTGCCCAGAATCTAATTTAGAAAGAGATCAGTTTATGGCTGAGTTAACCAAGCTTCAGGTTGTCCAAACTCTGCAAAAACTTTGCGTAGTTGAACTATCGTTCAGAGAAGATTTGAACAAACTCTTTGTGATAAATAAATTTATTATTGAAGCAAAAATCCCGATATAAGGAACATATGCTAAAGTTATCGATGTGGTAATACTCTTCTCAGATAAAGAGAGGAAAAAAAACACTCTTAGATAATAATTAAAAACAAAGGATTGCTTAACTTCATGTAAAACAAGATCTTCATCCTTATTCAAAAATCCCGCCAGAAATATCAAACAAAAACGAAAGTAAAATTCCGAATTCTCTACTTCCCTATTAGATAACAGTCAAACTCGTTGAAAAGGGAGCTTAATCTGGTCTATAACTAAAACAAGATTGAAAATTGGCGTATAGGCTCATCAGAGGCCTAAGCCATTTATAACCATAACCATAACCTCAAAATGTCTGCGTCGAAGAAGAACAATAAACATACCGAATCAAAAGATGACTCAGGAAAAGCAGATTTATTGAAAAAATGGTTTAAAAAACATGATGATGTATCTGCAGCATGTTGTTCTTGTGGGAATATATATAAAAACCATGGTAACACAACAAATCTTTGGAATCACCTCAAGAGAGAACATAAGAACTTGATCAACTTGAATGAAGCTTCATCTCAGAAGAAGTTGATCGTATCCCTTGATGAAGAATATGAATATCAGAATTCTATTGATAATCCTCCTATTCCTTCTTCTTCTCGGACCAATACATATACTGATCAAGATAACCAAGATCTTGTGCTTAAAATAGTTTGCTCTAATCCATCAAAAATGAAGCAGCCTTTGATAGATAGAACATTCATAAACATCAACTCTTACTCAGGTAATATTTTATGGTTTACGAGATTTCATAGCAAAACTGAAGAAGACTTGAATATATCAAATGAATCATATAATTTGCCATATCCATAAAAATATTTGTTTGATATAATTGAACCATTTTCTTCATATACATAGATGAAATATGATAATTTTTCATGAATTCAGACAAGTATGAGAAATATGAAAGTTTTAAGAAGATGGTAATTATGTGTAATATTTCATATTTTAGATAAAAATGAAAATCCGAATCGAATAACGAATCCACTCTTATATATGATTGCAAGAGATTGTATGCCGCTTTCTATTACAGAATAAGGAGGTTTCAAACAATTCATGCACATTGTGAATCCATTATACAAACTACCTAGCAGGACTACAATTACTAGTCGTATTGATGATAAATATATCATTACACAGCCACACAAAAGAAATTTTGTTTCTGATCTTGGGATCAGACTATGTGGATGATATGTCTTTGGGGTCGCTGAAACTGAATCCGATGTCTGTTTTGCCCCATCACGTTGTAAGGCATTTCTTTTACCCGAACTGAGGCTACGAATTACTCTGAAGAGATGCTAAGAACCGTGGAATGGTCCAAGATACCGTACACATGAGAGGAGCAGGTAGAGAACTCGGAAATAACTCCACTCGTAGATTTATAATTAATCGAAAATTTATTTTAATAAAGAAAGACGGCATTGAGCCGAGAACTACAACGTAACACTCACGGGCTATCGCCCTTAACTTTTTACCTCTCACACTCTACTCTAGAGTATTACAACTTGATGCCGTGAGGCGTAACTCGGGGAAATCTCACTCAAACAACGGTTCAGTGACGAAGAAGGGACCTCTCTCTTACGCGTGACTTATCTGCTATATCTTCTGCGCAGGAAGATTACTCTACGCGTCTGGCTGACATCTTATGACGTCATATTTTCCCTACATCTCTATTGGCCACTACAACGTCAGGTTTTCGACATAACCTCAAAAAACTGAATTATCACGAAAAAAATAAATAAATTGTCTGACCCTGGGATCAGACTATGTGTTTTATACGTTTTCGGGGTCGCCGAAACTGAATCCGATGAGTAGTCAATTCCATCATATCAGGGTTTTGACATGACTTCAGAAAAACCGCAAAATCACGAAAAAAATAAAATTGACTATCTGAGCCGGGGATCAGACTGTATTTTATAAGTTTTCGGGGTCGCTGAAACTGAATTCGATGAGTGGTCGATTCCATCATATCAAGGATTTGACATAACCTTTAAAAACTGAATTATCACGGAAAAATAAATAAATTGTCTGACCCTGGGATCAGACTATGTGTTTTATACGTTTTCGGGGTCGCCGAAACTGAATCCGATGAGTGGTCGATTCCATCATATCAAGGTTTTGACATAACCTCAAAAAACCGGAAAATCACGAAAAAAATAAAATTAACTATCTGAGCCGGGGATCAGACTGTGTATCTTATATGTTTTCGGGGTTGCTGGAGCTGACTTTGATGTCAATGTAACCCCATCATGACAGTTTTCCGACATGCCCTTAATGATTTCAACTATTACAAACGAACAAACAAACAAGTGCTCCTGTCTCGAGATCAGATCACACATTCTATATGTTGTCGGGATCGCTGAAACGAAGGATGGGGGCCAAATGAACG
Organism: Gonatopus flavifemur; assembly: GCA_018340375.1. Taxonomy (NCBI): domain Eukaryota; kingdom Metazoa; phylum Arthropoda; class Insecta; order Hymenoptera; family Dryinidae; genus Gonatopus; species Gonatopus flavifemur. Next base: position 160,785 of record JAFFJZ010000101.1, read on the forward strand.
AAAAACCAAATCAACGGAAAATTGGTTGGAAAGAGAGATACGTGACACTCTCTATTTTCAAACTCTGTCAAACACTGATTTCGTTGATTTGTCTTTTCGTTGATTTGGCCCCCATCCGAAACGAAATCTGATATTCCCAAAACTCGATCACGTTAGGTTTTCAACATAACAATCTTCTACACAACAATCATCCTTCCGCATTTTGTCATTTTATCACATAAATCGATCCACATATTCAGAGCAATACCTTGAAGACGGAAGAAACGGGAGACTGCGCAGAAATCGTATACGAGATCTGCACAGTCTCCCGTTTCTTCCATCAACGTTTCCGTGCTTGTGTAGCTAGACCTATACCTGTGCCTGCCACCAGGGCATCTCCACGTGGTAACGGTGGGCAACGGAGTAATTCCGTTATCCGGCGAAGTCCCTGGTGAACGGCGTACAAGCCGTCATGGCACGCACAGGTGAGAAGCCTGTTACGATGCAGGGATTCGGAAACCCAGTATCGGCGGCTAGTCGGGGTGAGAAAGCGGGCCCGCAGGCGTCGTTACCATGCGACCGTAGCTCTGCATTGGTTGGTGACTTGGCCAATGTAGAGTGTAACGTTACAAGAAAAAAGCCGTCTTGCTATCTCATAACTGTGATTGTAATCGCAATACATTTTGTCACATTTGTACTAAGTTTGGGATAAGTTCACTGCGGAACATCATTAGTGCTAATGTTCGTGAGACCTATAAGGGGATGTTCGGTGGGAGTACAAAACTGGTCCCCAAACATCATCTGCAATTCTTGCACGCAAATGTTGAAACGTTGGAAGCGGGATAGATATAAAGAGAATATGAAGTACTCGGCTCCAGCTATATGGACACAGCCTGAAAATCAAGCAGATTGTTCTTTCTGCTGTAATAAGATTGATGGTTTTAATAGTAAAAATAAAAACAAAATCAAATACATCACGGTTTCATCAGTAACTGCCCCAGTAATAGCTGTGCGAAACGATGATGAGAGTGGCATGGATAATGTCACAGCAGCTCCTGATGAAGCAATGGGTCTCGACGAAGAATCTATATCTGAGGCTGATAACGGAAGCGGTGACACAGATTTTTCTTTAAACACAGAAGAATCGTCAAGTCCAATATTGATATCCCAGTCTAAGTTGAACGACCTTGTGCGAGATTTGGGATTACCAAAAGATGGTTCTGAGTTCTTAGCCTCATTTTCAAGGACAACAATCTTTTGGAACCAAAAACTAAAGTCACTTTTCATAGGAACAGGGAATCCGAATTCCGTAAATACAGGTTGGTTGAAAAGTTTTGAGAGCAAACATGAAAGAATGTGTATTTTTTGACGAAATGATTTTTTTCATTCGATATAGTCTCCCCCAACTTCAACACACTTATTCCAACGATCCTCCAATAATTTTATACCATCTCTGTAATGATTTTCCGGAAGCTCTGCAAAATACTGTTCCACACCTGCAATAGCTTCTTCATTCGACGAAAAACGCTTTCCACGGAGAAATTGTTCCAAATTTCTGAAGAGGTAATAGTCGGAGGGAGCCAAATCTGGTGAATACGGTGAGTGTTCAAGCAATTCGTACTTCAATTCGTTCAGTTTAGCCATCGCCAGAACACTTGTGTGAACACGTGCATTGTCTTGATGAAAAATGATTTTTTCCTTCCGTAAACCGGGTCCTTTTGCACGAATTTTTTCATCCAACTGGTCCAAAAGGTTGCAATAATATTCAGAGTTAATTGTTTCACCTTTTTCGAGATAATCAATCAACAAAACCCCTTTTGCGTCCCAAAAAACCGATGCTAAAACCTTTTTTGCCGATCGTTCTGACTTCACCCGTTTTGGAGCTGAACAACTAGCTTCAGTCCACTGTAAACGTTATCGTTTCAGTTTAGGATCATGATGGTAGATCCAATCTGGTCCACAGTCACGAAACGACGCGGAAAATCGGTCTTATTGTGCTTAAAACGCTCCAAATTACGCTCAGAAATTTTTTTTCGATTCAGTTTTTGTTGAATTGTCAACTGATGCGGCACTAAATTTCCAAAAAGCTTTTTGATATGTAATTCTCCGTGTAAAATATGGAATACTTGTTAATCCGGGATGCTTATGGTATCAGCAATTTCACGCTTAGTCAAACTCGGATCTTTACAAACAATATCATAAACTTGCTCAATGATGTCTGATTTCGTTGCACTTTTTGGACGTCCACTACGTGATTGATCTTCAACGTTTGTACGACCACGTTTAAACACTAAAACCCATCGATGTACAGTTGGAAATGAAGGAGCAGATTCCTTCAACACTTTCTTCATTTGAGTATGAATTTATGTTGCTGATAAACCTTCCAAAACAAAGAATTTCATCACTGCACGATATTCGGATTTTTCCATTTTCACAAAATACACTGACACGTCAACTTCGACTGGCTTGTAAACAAAGAATGGATTGACAGATCGGAATAAAATTGTGTGTGTGTTCGAATGAAGGATGGAATATAAACATAGCGTATAAATTTTGATTCCTGTACTGGTTGATAGGTGTCGCTTTCGAAACTTTTCAACCAATCTGTACTTTGTGAAAGATAAAGATTCATCGCTTGTGTATTGCACCATTGAACTGTATAATATACTGGAATGAGCACCATTCCAAAATTTTTCGTCAAAGAGACAGTCGAGTACACTGTGCGAGAAAAAGAAGCAGATACCCTTTACCAGAGTTGCCAGTTTTCGAGAATAAAAAATCTTCAGTTCAGGGTTGAAGTATCTTTAGATTTCTTCAGTTTTCTTTCAAAAATCTTCGAAAATCCTTCAGGTAATCAAACATATAAATTTCATGCTGAATACTAATAAACCATATTTCAACGGTGAGGTGTCATTTGTTCTCTTGTTCGTTTGCTGATGACTGATAACTTTCCCAATTTTCTAATATTTTCCCTGGGAAAGCCTCAATGTCCTGACTTGATAATATCCTTGAAGAATTTATCCCGGAAGGATATATCCCGAAAGTTAGATTTTTCGACAAATTCTCATTGGCTTGTCTTGAAGGATTTATGAGGAATTAGTGACATAGCCCAATCCAGTTTCTTCAAGGAATTGAACTTTTGATACTCTGGCACATTCTTTTTTTATCGTGATCACGATCCCACTTATGCCAAATCTTATTAGAATATCAATGTCCCGGAAAAATTTTAATCCAATTAGTTTCCGCTTTTGAATTAAATCATCCAATCAATCGATTAGTTTTCGGAATATTGACCGAGAAAGCGGAAGTTTGAAAAACTAGATCTTATTGAATTCTTATTGATTCCAAAATATTATTCTGCTGACATTTCAGGGAATCACTTGGTGATTCCGAAATGATTCAATGAAGTCTAATTTTTCGAACTTTCGCTATCTGAGTGATATATTGATCATGAGGATACCGTATTTCAGATCTGAGTAATCAAAGAATCGAATTTTTTCCGGCCGAATATGAATAAATCTAGATTCGGATCATGGGCGTACCCAGGATTCGGAATAAGGGAGGGCAGATAATGCTATTTGAAATTAAGAGGGAGGGGGAAGATACAAATAAAACGCAAAATTCAACTTCTAGAGGGGGGCACCTTCCCCCTCTGCCTCTCCCTGGGTACGACCATGTTATGATCTAACAACGTTATTCCAATTGACTATAACAATGTTTCTGAATCAACTAATGAGAAATCTGGGTAGAGTATCATAATAACGAATGCACATAATACCGAATGATCATAATCCTGAATCCCATAATCCCGAATAAGAAAATATAAATTTCAATAGAAATCCAATAATTGCCCACTTTCATCATGAAAAATCATTTGTTAACGCATATTCAGTGTGAACAATTAATTTTTGACGATGGAAGTGGCCAATTATTGGATTTATATTAAAACTTATATTTTTTCTTCTTCGGGACTATGCACATTCGGATTATGACCATTCGGTATTATGCTCATTCAGTATTATAATACTTGACCAGAAATCTGTCTTCAGTTTGTTGATATTGTAATCACCTCTCTTAACGTATTTTTATATCAGAGCCGGCTTATTTAACTGATTCGGAATCTACTGATTCAAAGTTTGATATAAATTATTGCATATTATTGACATAGGGAAGTTGGAACGATTTGATGGTTTTCTAGAGCGAAAATCGACCAGACCACTACTTTGATTCATTAATCCAATTAGTAACAAAGGCGATGGTTCGTGAAACTCATTTATCCCTTTCCAAATAGCATGTAACCTTGTGACAAGCTTGTCACTCATTTGTCATTGACTTGTTTTCAACAAGCTCAGCAGCGAAAATTTTAGAAAAAGATTATAACGATATGCTTGTCAATGAAAAGGGACATACAAGCTTGTGACAAGGTTAAATTGCTATCTGGGTTGATTCTAATGAAATCGCTGATTTGATGATGCATTTGAGTGAAGAAGCAGATTGATAGAACGTGGTCCAGATGGATTTTGAAATGGTTAGGTTGGAAAAAATTATGAATCTTTGAAAATTCTTGAAATTCCCTCGGAATTCTGGAAATATCTTTAGATTTCCATCCAATTTCTTGATGTCTTCAGAAAATCTTGGAAACAAATATTTTCCCTCAGATCTGAAGAAAAATCCTTAGACCTGGCAACTCTGCCCTTTACACTCATTATCCCTTTCTAAGATGCATTGAAAAGAAACAACGCTATTTCATCTTGCATCTCACACTGACGAAAGATCTCTTCTTCCATCCTATAGGAAATTTCGGCAGTGCTCTTTCCAGTATGTTATATAGTTCAATGTATTGCACTGATTTAGAAGGTCTCATAAATAAGTTGAAAGAGAATTGTTATGATGCAAAAGACTGGAGACTTTTTATCGATTTTTCCAAGCGAAGTATTAAGGCCGTATTGCTTCATAACACAAATGTGTATGCGCCAATCCTTCTAGCTCATTCTACAGTTATGCAAGAAAAATATGAAAATATGGAAATTCTTCTACAGAAATTGCAGTATAATAGTCACAACTGGCAAATTTGCGGTGATTCGAAAATAATAACCATGTTGCTGGGTCAACAATCGGGGTTCACAAAATATCCATGCTATTTGTGTTTGTGGGATAGCAGAGATCGGACACATCATTATATTTGAAGAAATGGCCAACTAGAACATCACTTGCTCCAGGCACAAGGAATGTCATTAATAAGTCGTTAGTAGATCCATCAAGAATACTGATCCCTCCTCCCCACATCAAACTGGGTCTCATAAACAAAACGTGGAAGCTCTCGATGAAACTGGGGACTGCTTTCAGTACCTTATTCACCCATTAGCGCCTGAACGGACACTTTTGGACACCAAATTTCAGAGATTCATCGTACAATAAATTTGGTCGGAGAAAAATTTTTGAGCCACTGTATCCTATGTTTTGAAGGTCGCTCTTTCGAATGGTGATGTTCAGAAGTCCCTAAAATGAGTTTTTTCGTGTGAAAATTGCGAATTGAAACAAAAGCACTGTTTCTTTGAAAAAAAAAATTTTTTAAGATCATATTTTTGTTGACTTTTGCATTTTTCTACATACTTAACACCGATAAATATCGCGTTCGTGGAACCTTAACTAAAAGTTATCGGCTTGAGGTTGATAAAAAAATGTTTATTCATACAAAAAGGCGTCCGAAACAATAAATCTTAATCTTCGGCAATTTTTTTCTCGATTCCTAAGGACTTAAGGACGAATTTCCTAGGAACAAAAACGTCTTGAAATTGGTCAAAAAATACCCTTAAATCTTTACAGACCCATAGAAAAACATTTTGGATTTTCCGGAAAATGGAAAAATTGTTTGAAAAATCTGAAAAAATTTGAGGGTATTGTTTGACTGATTTTGAGACTTTTTTGTTCTCACAAAATTTCCCTGCAAGTCCATAGTTATTGAGAAAACAATTGCTGAATGGTTTCTGAGATCACCAATTACTAGTTCAACATTTTCATTGTGTAATTATTAGTATGTAATGGATATCAGAATACATTTCCTTAATAAATCTGTGATTTCATTTAACTATTTCAAATTCTGTTCGAATTGAGATGCAATCGAATCAAACATTTATCACAAAGAAATGTTCACCATATATCAATATTTCACATGGTTTACATCAATATACCACGTTACTTCGATATTGCACCGTATTATTTTGGGAGCTTCCTATCATAGTAATTCTCAGGTATGTATTTCTATTCTACGCTTTTAAGTAATCAAAAGTAAATGAACTACTGTCATTTGCCTATTTACTCTTTTAAATGTCACATCCACGTCAACAGAAAAGACAAAAACGAGTTCGAAAAGAACTCATTGGAGTAGAGGAAAATGAAAATGGCATTGCGAATGCTATCTTCATCCCTTGTTCGAATGATTCTGGATCTTCTGATTCAAGTCCTGAATCTGACACAGAATCAGATGATTTACCAAGTGACATAACAAATATTCCAAGAGTGTCCTATAGGCAGGTACGGAATAATTATGAGGAAAATCAGATTTTAATTAATTTTTAATGAAATAAAAATCGATTATGTGGTGGTCAGAAATAGTCAATCAGGACTTCTGACACCAAGTTATCTTTTTAGAAGGGAGAGTAACCAAACCCTTTTTGTTCAAAATTTTCAAATAAATAATACCAAGATGGAACTTGAGCGGAGAGCTACTTCCAATACAGGGAGTATTGTTCAATTATCAATCAGGAAGGATTACAATAGGAGGAACAAAACAAACAGTGAAAATCTTTGATAAATGTAAAACTTACTTCATTATAATCTTGGTTAAATGGTTTCTCTCTCTTTCTCTCTCTCTCTCTCTCTCTCTCTTTCTCAAAGGAGCTCTCCAACGGTGGTGAGGTTTCCAACGTTATCCGAATTTGGACGAATGAAATTGATCCAGTTTATTCACTCCAATCACAAAATTCACCAAGGTTCAAGAATTTAAATCTCATTTTCATTCTACGGTTTACCCGCATAAAGTTCTTATTCTCGCGAACAGACTTGAAGCAACGCGGGATTTCGAAAATCAACGTGAGAACACGGCTTGATTGATAGTCAAAAATTTCAAAGATGAATACAACAACAACAAAAAATAATAATTCAAATGGACGCGGTTTTGAAATCACGGTTTTGAAGTCACGTTTTTGAAGTGACGGTTTTGAAGTCACGGCAAAGTTCTTCACAAAAACGGTCAGACTTAAGAAGCTCGCGGACCCCCGGAGATCAGCGTAAATCACGACTTGAACGGTACGACAAGAGAGTGAAGTTCACGCGCTCTTCACTTTCCTCGTCAACTTCGACATCTCTCCTTCTAACTTGCAAGCGTGTCGAAGTATAAGAGATTAGCTAATGAGGGCCCGCTTGGTCAGCATTTTCCAGGAATCCTTACCCATGCCGGAAGGCCCGCCGCAATGGCCGACACTCAGATTTTCTCACGTATGCTGTGAGGAAAGAAGTGTAACTGGATATCAGGTGTTGATAAAGGTATAGGAGAGACGATAGAAGAAGAATGTAGCTATTGTATTAAGATGAAGTTTGAAGAATTCATATGCTCACTTTTACGTGCTGTATTTTATATAGTTGATTCGAAATATATGATGAGATGAAATTTTAAACGCGACTGAATATTACTATTGAGTTTTGAATTGATGAAGATAGAATTAGAATTAATACTGATCTTGGAATTAACCTCATCTGGGAAGAGGACAAAAGAGATAGGATTGGATAATGGCATTCCGTTTCATGGTTTTTCCGCTAAAGGAGCTTCAATCGGGAAGGAGATTGCAAAATGTTTTTCAACATTGTCTTCCACAATTGAAGCCCTCAAACAAAACACATAAATCAAGATACCTTTCTCGAAATAACCAGAAGAAAAGAAAAATTTCATTACTGCTTGGAGTTAACATTCTCTTACCCATCACCAAGGAATCTAACTTTGACAACGAGAATTTCAAAATGTTTTTACATTGAGTTGTCAAAGCCGGTTCTCTGGGTGGCAATCGCAACAAAATATTATTTCAAGCAGCAAGAACCTGAAAGAAAAGGTTATTGAGAAGAAAGGACTTTATGAGTTGCTTTACAGTGGTTCGCCAGCACGAGTATGGCCCAGTCATAAATGCTTTTATATTCGGAGATTTGAAAGTTAGGTAAGATGAAAGAAAATTGAAAAATTTTCATGTTCGGGACGTTACAGAATTATCCTCAAATCACGAATACGAATGGATAATGGGAGAGAGGCAATATCATGAAGTACTGAAAAATAATACTTCACTTCCTGCTGAAACAAAAAAATCTTTAAAAACTCCATCCTCAGTTCAATTGTTTGAGTTATTTTTTTGTAGCGATCTGAAAGAATTTATTATAAAAAGTCCAAATTTCAACGGGTATCAGCTAACTGATGATGAATTGGATATCTTTTTGGGAATTATTACGACAATATTCAATAATCGTAAATCTAGAAGAGATTACTGGTCTTCAGATGAGCTGTTACGCTGCAATCCGATTGCATCTGCCATGAGCCGCGATAAGTTTTTGGAAATCAAACGAAATATAAAATTTAGTAGGCCGCAAGATAAAAATGAACATGACAAAGTTTGGAGAGTGAGAAATATACCAAACGTATTTGGAAAAAATATTTTACAATTCGGTTTTTTCTCTACGGCGTTATCTATTGATGGGATGATGGTCAAATTCCACGCGCGAGCTCCAGTCTCACAGTTTATGCCAAATAAACCTGAGAGACTTGGCATAAAAATGTGGGCAATATGCAGTCCAGAAGGATATTTATTTGATTTAGATGTATATTGCGGTCGAGGATCTAACATTTATTTATCAGGTAACAGAATGAAATTAGTTAAATGTGCTGTGGGTAGTCGCGTTGTAATGCTAATGGTCCAACAATTACTTTTAACGGTATCTCCGAAGAAACTATGTTCCTATCACTTGTATTTTGACAATTACGTTTGCAATCCGGACCTATTAGTTCACTTGGAGGGAGTTGGTCTTATCGCTACAGGGACTGTTCGATCCGACAGAATAAAAGAAAAGAATTTACTGGATGAAAAAGCGGAAAGAGGTACTTACATAGTTGAACATGAAAAAAACAGTGGACTCAATTTTATAACTGTTATGGGTTCAAAAGAATGGACTTGGTCGATTTTTTGTGGATTGATACAATCGTCAATTACTAATGCAACTGTCTTTCGAAATTTAGTTCACGGAAACAATGTTGGAACCAAACGAATATCTTTGGAAATTGCAAAATACCATCTTGACGAGCGTAAAAATGGAAGAGCACACGAAAGTATTGTTGTTAAGGAAAGGTACTGCGAATACTCCAGTAAATTTCACACAAGAACACAGAAAATGTGCAAGACCTGCAACATTTATGTATGCTCGCCATGCTTCTCAATTCATAACAAAAATTGAATAATAAAATCGGAAAATTAGAGGAAATTTAAAAAAAACCAGAAAATACAAAAAAATTTGAAAAAAAAATCATAAAATACAAAAAAAATTAAGGCTCTCAGAATTACGTCCACCTCCCCGTGGTGAGAGTCAGATAACGGTGACATTTGTCGGCTAAGCAACGTACGTAGTTTACTAAATGTGAATATTTTTCGATACTCCTAAGAGCTTTATGATTGGAGACCTCAGAGACACTTCAGCGATTTTTTTCTCAATAACTATGGACTTGCGGGGTAATTTTGTAAGAACAAAAAAGTCTCAAAATCAGTCAAACAATACCTTCAAATTTTTTCAGATTTTTTAAACAATTTTTCCATTTTCCGGAAAATCAAAAATGTTCTTTTACGGGTCTGAAAAAATTTGCGAGTATTCTTTGACCAATTTTAAGACGTTTTTGTTCCTAGGAAATTTGTCCTCAAGTCCTTAGAAATCGGGAAAAAAATTGCTGAAGATTCAGAGTAAAATTTATTGTTTCGGACGCCTTTTTGTATGAATAAACATTTTTTTCATCAACCTCAAGCCAATAACTTTTAGTTGAGGTTCCACGAACGCGATATTTATCGGTGTTAAGTATGTAGAAAAATGCAAAAGTCAACAAAAATATAATCTTGAAAAATTTTTTTTTTCAAAGAAACAGTGCTTTTGTTTCAATTCGCAATTTTCACACGAAAAAACTCATTTTAGGGACTTCTGAACATCACCATTCGAAAGAGCGACCTTCAAAACATAGGATACAGTGGCTCAAGAATTTTTTTTCGACCAAGTTCATTGTACAATGAATCTCTGAACTTTGGTGTCCAAAAGTGTCTGTTCAGGCGCTAATGGGTTAAGAAGTTCCCTAAGCTGTCAGAGGCTAAATTAAAAGAAGGTGTTTTTGATAGACCACGAATCAGGACTCTGTCGAAAGATAGTAATTTTATTGGTACGATGAACGAATTAGAAAATGAGGCTTGTCAAAGCTTCAAGGCAGTTGTTGAAAACTTTCTGGATAATAGAAAAAGTACAGATTACAAAACAATTGTTCAAAAAATGGTTTCAGACTTCAAAAAACTGGGATGCCTTATGAATTGAAAATTACATTTCTTAGACTCCCACCTTGATAAATTTCCAACAAATCTTGGACATTTCAGCGAAGAACAGGGTGAAAGGTTCCACCAAGATATAAAGGTAATGGAAGATCGTTACCAAGGAAGATGGGACGAAAATATGATGGCGGATTTTGGTTGGAACCTACAAAGGGAGACGAAAAAAGTGATGGAAAGCGGGAGCGAATTTCATTACATAGATCCTTCGAGCAAAAAAGAACACGGTATAGTTCAAAAAAAGAAGGTGACTAGCTTCATACTGCTATGTTGTTTCATCATATTGTTTATTCATGTTCAATTTTATGTTAATATATATCATATATATAATTTGTTATTATATTTTATTTGGTTATGTATATAGAGTTTGACTATGAAACAGCCCTTGTAAGGGCTATACGATGTACAAAATCTGTTCATGCAACCTCCTCGTGGTGTACATCAAGGAGCGCTAATGCTGACGGTGACTGTCGATTCTCAAAGTTATGGCAAACCCTTCATGATATAAATGGATCGCGGTTTTAGATTCGTTCCAGGGTGTCTAGCAAAATATGATTTTGGAATTCCCGACCAATTCCCGACTTTTTCCAGGATTTTTTGGAAAATTCCCGGATCAAAAGTAAAATGCACATACATCAATTTCAATTAACGTTTTTGATGGCATAATACAATCTACCAAGAAGTATGAATTCGACGTTGAATTTTCAAATATTGATTATTTTAAATAGACATGTTTCCAATCAATAATCCAAATCATTCATATCCAACTCGGCTCCATTTAATTATGATGCATTTTGAAAATAAAATCAAGTATTTTAAGTATATCTTAAAGGAGTCAGAAACAGATTATTTCACGAACATTTGAGAATTCTTTCGAAAATTCTTGAAACAGTCGCAAGACCTCTGAGAGAATATTTGAAACAACTCTCAAATCTCCCCCAGGTAGAAATATTCTATCAAATCCCATTACAAATGGTGAAATTTCTGATTGAAGATCATTGAATTCCATTGAAACCTATTCATTTTCCCATTCGTCAATGAGATTTTATAGATTATTTGTAACAAGGCCGTGAAACAGGACTTCTTGAGTTGTGTAAGGTTTCTGGAATTCTATGAGAATTCGGAAAGAATTTTTTTTTCGAGGATTCTTTAGTGAATCATTCATTGCTGTCTAGACCTGGCTGGAGAAATTATTCTGAAAATATCTGAAAACCTTTGCTTAACTCTCAAAATTATAACAAAATATATCAATATTTAATATAATCAATATTCATTTCAATTGAGATTTAAAATAATCAATTATTCATCGATGGGGAAAACTTTTCTAAGTTTAAAAATTCTGCACACAAAAAAAAACAAAAATATAATTGAAAATTTCCCGGAATTTTTTTCATTTCCTGACGTTTTCCCGACTTTTCCCGACGGAAGTACAATTCCTGACTAATTCCCGACATTCCCGGAATTCCCGACTGCTAGACAGGTTCATATCGAGAACATACAGAATACGTCGTTTTTTGGAGGTTATGTCAACAACTTGATATGATGGAATTGACTTCTCATCAAATTCAGTTTCAACGTCCCCGAAAACATATAAAATACATAGTCTGATCCCCGGCTCAGACAGCTAATTTGATTTTTTTCGTGATTTTGCGGTTTTTTTGAGGTTATGTCAAAATCTTGATATGATGGAATCGACCACTCATCGGATTCAGTTTCAGCGACCCCAAAAACATTCGATACACATAGTCCGATCCCAAGGTCAGAAACAAAGTTCTTTGTGTGGCTGTGTTATCAGTGACGCAATTGAAAGAGCATTCTTGGAAGTAAGAAATTTTGTTCTTGCAACAGATATATGGACCGATCCTTTTGATACAAAAAGTTACCTAGGAATTATAGCTCATTATATAGATGAGGATAAATTCCAACTTCGAGCAATCTCTTTGGGAATTGAACCTTTTAACGAAGGGAGATAGGAAGATATTTGGGAAAAATTTTAAAACGAACTTGCAATGGGTGGAATATTGAGGATGAAAAAATTATTCCAATTGTAACGGATAATGCTGCGAATATCAAGAAAGCAGTAACTGGTACATTTAGTCTGCAAAAGCATCTGCCTTGTTTTGCGCCATAGTCTCCATAAAGTCTCCATACTAACATTTGTAAACAATTGAAAAGAAGATTTCGTTCAGATGAATCTAGCCTGCAGAAGAATCGCGTTCTCCCAATTCGCACGATTTTGGATACACGATTCAAAAAATTACACTTTTCGAGTCCCTTAGCAATTTCAAGTGCAATAAGTAAGATCTCTTATTTAATCAAAAAGTAACTCAAAAGTAATGAAATATCCGTTTCATGTCCATAATCTGATGAAAGAATTTCTGAGGTCCAAAATTCAGATGATCTATGAAATATTCATGAAGAACTGAAATCGAATTATTCTCAGATCCGTGATGTCGTAGACGGTATGGCAATCGAATTGAAACAGTATTTACATGCACCATTGAGTCTTGAAATGAGCATGTGCTCGAATATTGGCAATAAATGAAACCTGTATATCCAAATTTGTGTGAAATTGAGGTGCCGGGAAGAATAACTCGCTTAGCGCTCGGAAAGCATCACAAATTTGATCCAAACGGTCCAGTCGGAGGTCGAAAAAAAAAGTCGGAATTTTGAAAATTAAAAAATACTAAGTCATAGGGCTTGAAAAAACAAGATCAGTGTCCATTCACCATTTTTTTCTAGGATGAATAGTTTTCGAGAAAAAGAATAAAAACTACACATTTTTTCATACCAAAAGTCAATGTTTTCCAACATTAAACTCGTTGGATCTCATTCATTTTTCGGCGAATCGGAATAAAACTTACAGATTCTGATTTGTGAGACTTCACCAAAGACGACAATGCCGAAAAAATTTATGAAAATTAATAATGAATCAATTAATTTTTTATTCGAAGTGAAAATCACGTGTTTTATGCTTCGCAATGGAAAAGTGTCGGGGGAAATATGAGCGACAAAAAACTTCCAGCGACAAAGTTGTTCGCTAAGGTATGGACAAACTTTTTGGAAAGTTCCAGATCGATTGGATTATTAGTTTGCAAAATACAGGGATTTATTTATTAGCGTGCAACGGAAACCTATCACGATTATGCGTCTTTCACCGGGTGACTATCAGGGTCCGTAGGAAAGATCGTATTCACTCACTTCTCCGACTTGAGATGTTTTTTTGGGTCGGACGATTCGAATATCCAGCTATTTTCACGAGATTCCATTTCCTTTATCCATGTTTTTGTTATAAAAAATTTGATTGAAGTTACAGAAAGAATAACTCGCTTAGTGCTTGAAATCACGTAGAAGAGTGATCATATTGGGCGATAAAAACAAGTAATAAAAAATATACATATTCAGATTCTTGTAAGTAAAACTTCCTATTTTTACACATATTTCTCAAGATGAAAATAATAAATCAAAAACATTCTCAGTCTCAAATCAATAGTTTTGAAAACATACCTCACGATTACATTAAATACAATACGACAAACGTGATAATAACGTTGGATCCTGCAGTTTGTGAACAAATGAAAATCGGTGTCGGCGGCACTAGTGTAAAAAGAATTAGAGGAACATCGTAGGATCGAAATTCTCATGCACTACGAGTATTCTCCTCGTTATATTTCTTACAGTGGTAGGACAAATTCTTTCGATACTTCTTTTCTTTGAAGTACGTGAAACGTAATTTTCGATTAGCATTGATTTGTGATTGAATAAAATTCAACACATTATGCTTTTCACAAAATCTCGTAGTTGGTGATAATTGATATACTATTGAGCACACATCCTGAAAATAGCATTTGATTTCGCTAACAAACGACTGAGTAATCGTGAGGTATGTTTTCAAAACTATTGATTTGAGACCGAGAATGTTTTTGATTTATTATTTTCATCTTGAGAAATATGTGTCAAAATAGGAAGTTTTACTTACAAGAATCTGAATATGTATATTTTTTATTACTTGTTTTTATCGCCCAATATGATCACTCTTCTACGTGATTTCAAGCACTAAGCGAGTTATTCTTTCTGTAACTTCAATCAAATTTTTTATAACAAAAACATGGATACAGGAAATGGAATCTCGTGAAAATAGTTGGATATTCGAATTCTCCGACCCAAAAAAACATCTCAAGTTGAAGAAGTGAGTGAATACAATCTTTCCTACGGACCCTGATAGTCACCCGGTAAAAGACGCATAATCGTGATAGATTTTCGTTGCGCGCTAATAAATAAATCCCTGTATTTTGCAAACTAATAATCCAATCGATCTGGAACTTTCCAAAAAGTTTGTCCATACCTTAGCGAACAACTTTGTCGCTGGAAGATTTTTGTCGCTCATACTTCCCCCGACACTTTTCCAATGCGAAGCATAAAACACGTGATTTTTACTTCGAATAAAAAATTAATTGATTCATTATTAATTTTCATAAATTTTTTCGACATTGTCGTCTTTGGTGGAGTCTCACAAATCAGAATCTGTAAGTTTTATTCCGATTCGCCGAAAAATGAATGAGATCCAACGAGTTTAATGTTGGAAAACATTGACTTTTGGTATGAAAAAATGTGTAGTTTTTATTCTTTTTCTCGAAAACTATTCATCCTAGAAAAAATGGTGAATGGACACTGATCTTGTTTTTTCAAGCCCTATGACCTAGTACTTTTTAATTTTCAAAATTCCGACTTTTTTTTCGACCTCCGACTGGACCGTTTGGATCAAATTTGTGATGCTTTCCGAGCGCTAAGCGAGTTATTCTTCCCAGCACCTCAATTGTTTCAAAATATATTATAATTGTGGGCACTTCAGTCCCTTCTGAAAGACTGTTTAGCAAGGCAGGAAATGTTATGGAGGCAAAGAGAAATAGACTTTTGGATAAGGGAGCTTCAAAACTAATTGTTTTCAAGTTCTATTGATAAATTTTATTTGGAACAATAAGATTGTAGACATTGTTTTAAACTGAACGTTCTTTGTTAATTCATCTTCTCATGACTAATAAAATCAAAATGTATATAAATGATTTTTTAACTCTGAATTTTTAACGCCATATAGTATTATAAACCAATGTGGCTAAACGGTCCCATAGGTACTTGCAGTCTAAATTCGCTCTGTAATCAATCGAAAAGTCAACTGATAATTGGCTCTTATCCTAAGAAGAATATGTGTATTTATGGCAAAAAATAATCAACTCGGAATATAAACAAACGACTTTGTAACAACCACACCAAATCTTTATGTTGTTGAAGTTTGAATCGTTTATAGAAACGAAACGAAAATCTAAACTCACCAACCCTAACAAGACACTCCTTTGCATCTCCCCAAGAAACACAAGAACATTCAAAACATTCTGCGTTAATTCTGGGATCATGCATAGAATGTGCAGGTGAGACTGTTTTGGATAAATTCGAAAAATACATTCTAAGAATATGCATAGAATATACTTATCCGCAACAGTCCCATGCGAAGATTTTATGAATGTTCATATTATATACTCAGAACTTCAAAGAACCTTCTTAGCATTTCTAACCTGTTGTGCTACTTGGGTCCGTGGTCCCCACGTAGATACCACCTATCTCCGTGGGGGCCACGGAGATGCGACAAAGTGTCCTCTTAGGGAAATCTGATGATTTATCATTTTTATCTCCTCAAATTAATTTCTCGGAATGGAAAATACCGTTTGAAGGATATAACACCAGATTGTGGGCCTTTTATAGCCGAATATTTCGTTAGCCGTTTACGAATTCGTTTCAATAAACAATCCAAAATTCAACAGAATAAATTTTTCATGGCTTTTTCTCAGAAAATTTTGATTTTTAATCCGTTCATGACTTTCCGGGGAAAAAAAACACGTTGAAAACAACGTCGAAAACAACTTTGTTTACTATGGTAAAATGATTGCTCTTCAGAAAAGAAAAAAACAAAACGTGGTTTTCTACGTTGTTGCGACGTATCAGGAAATGCGTTTTCTAATAAAATCCTCTTAATAGACTCTACTTCCATAACTGTGCTTGAAAAATTGTGGGAAAACTACGTGTTGAACAACGTTAAAAATTACGTTGTTTTCTTCTTTTCCGAAGAGAAACCATTTTACCATGGTAAACAACGTCTTCAACGTAATTTCCCATGTTGTTTTCAACGTGGTTTTTTTCCCCTGGGTTACGAGGGCTCATCTTATTCCTTGTGAAATTTGAAAAACCTTCACCATGGAGAATTTTCATGTATGCAATTTTCACAATGATTACTCGTATTTGTTGATAATTCGTAAAATACATTCCCATAAACAAAACCGCGTGCCAGTGTTATGATGATACAATATCAAAAATCTCCATGGTGCAGGTTTTTCAAATCTCATAAGGAATAAAATGAGCTCTGATAAATCATGAATAGATTGAAAACAAAAAGTTTTCAAGAACAAAACCATAAAAAATTTGGTGTGGTTATTACAAAGTTGTTTGTTTATATTTCGAGTTGGTTATTGTTTGTCATGAATAAGAGGATAAGCCTCTATGAATATCATTATCAAATGTCCTTTCCACCTTGGCTCTCTACTCGATAGGAAAATTTTTCAAACTTGATCCTGAATATTGCAAGGGAACTAAGGCAGTCGAGTACCAACAAAAGCAAGCCAAATTTTGCGCCAACTTTTTTCATAAATTATGCGTTCAACGGAAATTTTCAATGGATAATAATAGAATCCACGACCAGGATTAAACTCTTGAAGTATAAGTTTCAGTCTTTTACTGATTTTCTGGCAAGTATAAGAGAATTTTGAAAGTAATCACCTCCAACTGTCAACAATTTTCTGTAATTTTGTTTCCCTAATACTTGCAAACTATGAAGAAACCTGAAATGATATTCAGAGTCCAATCTCAGGTATGTACTAATTTATTATCGATTTTAAATTCAATTTCATCAAGTAATTTTTGAAAAGATTCGGCACAAAAAATTACCTGCTTCTTTTAATACTTGGGTGCTCTTAAATGACTACCAATTGAAGGATATCGCAGCCAAACTAACAACCTCCATTTTTAAGTTATTTTATTTTACGAGTGATATTTCACCTTCGAGATAAATTTGATTCTAAATAAAAATAAAATACCTTATGGGACTATATTTCCAATGATCATGCAATTACTAGATGGATGAAGAATTGTTAACAATATGGAATAGTTTTTTGTTGATACTGATGAGGTTTTAGAAATGGAGATTGCTGGTTTTGCTATGACAACCCGTAATTTTACCATCATGTACTACCAAAAACATTTTATTTTACCATTAATATCTATTATATAAATATTTTCATAAAGTTAAACGAATCGATCGTATTTTTCGTTTAGCCTCCTTCTTTGCTTTTTTTACATCCATCAATTCCTTGATTGCGCTTTCGGGTAATACTTCACCCCTGAATGTCCTCTGCGGAATAGGTTTTAAGAATTTTTCAATCCTCTCTTGCACGTATGCCTCAGCTTCGAATCCTTGAGCTTCCTGAATTTGAGCCAACATTTCTGCATGAAAAGTTTTCTCCTTTTTTATCTCGCGTCTAAGTCTCAGCTTTGCCCAAGTATATCTCATCCTTTTCCTCAACTTTCTACGTTGATGTTTTTTCATCTTCTTCCGTCTAATGACTATCAGACGTACTGCTTGTTTTTCTATAATTCCATTGGGTGGAAGGTCTAGAGATTTATCTACAGGCAAATCTTGCAGAGTGGGAACAATTTTCGAGGGTTCTTTGATACAAGGTGGGATTCTCTGTATGGGAATTTCAATCACCTCAGGTGTTATTCCAATATGTTGGGGTAGATTGAAATCTATATTCAATGTGTTTGATAAAAATTTGATAGAAGGTGCAGCTCTTGTTTTGGTCACATCTAAAAGGCTGATAGAAGGGATCACGGATTTGTGTGTATATGAATTTGAAGTTGGATAATCCTGAATACATGTTTCTGAAATGAAGAAATAAGAATTCTTTCATCAATGTTCATAAACAGACATATGAACATGAATGTTCTTCACAAATTTTCATAATTCAAATATAGTTCCTCTATGAATCAAGATAAGAAAAATGTTT
This sequence comes from Gonatopus flavifemur, assembly GCA_018340375.1. Lineage (NCBI taxonomy): Eukaryota > Metazoa > Arthropoda > Insecta > Hymenoptera > Dryinidae > Gonatopus > Gonatopus flavifemur. The sequence goes on from JAFFJZ010000101.1 coordinate 179,485, forward strand.
GCTAGGAGAAAGACCATTTATCTTGTAGAATTGAAATAGATTTATATCCCCCTCTTTTATTTTAAAAATTAGTGGTAATTGACTTCATTACTTGATTTAGTAATATATTGAGTTATTATTATTGTAGATTCAATCAATTTATCGAGATTAATGGACTAGCATCCAACTCTTATCATTTTAAAGAAACAAGTATACAGGTAAATTGTCACTTCATACTCACTTGTTCGACAATTTGTAAATCTTCGCAAAGCTGAACGTAACATATTGATTTGTGGGCTTTTTATTAGCATTTCATCTTACAATGAATGATTCTTAGAGAACAGTATTTTGTAGAGGTTAACGATGATACGTGTGTAATAAAATTGTTCAAATGCAGATTTGAAAACGAAGCTTCAATACTAGCTTTGTTCATTCCAGACATCTAAAGCAACTATTACATGCGTGCGTTTGTCGCATGCGACATCATTAGATGAAAGGAGAGGCAGACTGTTTTTCCCTAGGACTTCTCTTTTCATCTAATGATATCGCATGCGACAAATGCACGCATGTAATTCCACCTTCAAGCTTCCATTAGATTCATGCGTTTGTCGCATGCGACATGATTAGATGAAAGGAGAGGCAAACTGTTTTTCCCTAGGACTTCTCTTTTCATCTAATGATATCGCATGCGACAAACGCACGCATGTAATTTCACCTTAAGATATATAGCAGGGCAATATATAGTATAAATATTCCTACTTTCATACAAGTATTATACATGTATTGGTCTGTCTACATAGACAGAAAAACGGAGAACGTAAACGTAAACGGCTGCGCACAACTATATACTGTTTCTGCGCATCCGTTCTTTCGTTTACGTTGGCAGAGATCAGGGTTGGGAATGTATTATACATAGTATAATATTCCTACTTTTATGCAAGTATTATACATGTATAATACCAGAGATGAGTGAAGAGATTGCTAACGTAATACTAAAATCGTGGTATGGTTTTTGGACTAGCGACATCACGCGGCAATTATACCAACTAACAAATAAATATTTGATGATTGCTCAGATCGAACGGAATTCCTGAAATCCAATGAAATTAACCAATCAGTGTGGTTCCACTTTTTAGTTGGTATCATTGCCGCGTGATGTCGCTAGTCCAAAAACGGATGGGGGACGAATCAACGAAACCGTTAGTTGGAAAGAATGAGACATCATACATTATACATCTTTTCCTTTTCAACCAATGGTTTCGTTGATTTGTCCTTTCGTTGATTCGGCCCCCATCCCCAAAAACCATACCACGATTTCAGTATTACGTTAGCAATCTCTCCACTCATCTCTGATAATACAGTGTATATTACTGATAAGGTTTTATACAAGTTTAATACATCATAATGGCACCCTTAGGAACCAGATGTGATTGATCCATCAAAAAATCCACTATAAATTACCAAAAATCACCTTTTATACGGATAAAGTTGTAATTTCACACGAGCGTCGAGCGTTGAGCGACGAGCGATTTTCCCAGGTTTTAGATTTCAGCGTCAAAGCTTCATGATGTTTCTCGACGCTCAATTTGAGAGTTAAAAGTTGTCTTTTAACTATTCTCTGTGCGGAAGAAAGAATATTGAACATATATGAATATATATTGTTTGAGCTGAAGTGCCTTCTTTATCCTGCACTATTGAGAATGATTGAATAATTACGGATTGTGCTGAAACTCAATTATGGGTTAGAACGGCGTCAAAGCTAAACACTGTTTAGCTTTCACGCTGAATCCCAGAAAATGTGAAAATCGCTCGACGCTGGACGTTTGATGCTCGTATGAAATTACACCTTAATAGCTTCGTTCGTTCTGACGTGTTCTGAGTCGCTCCAATCTGCTCCAGACAGTTTTGATTCGCTCTTCCAGTTATAGGAATGAATTGATTGGTTTGGTGCAGGTTGGGGCAACTCAGAACACGTGAGAACGAACAAAGCTAATATACAGGGTGTCCCATTTTAATTTTTATATCGGAATAACTCAAAAACGAGGAGTTTTGGAGGAAAATGTTTCGAACAAAAGTTGTGAGATTCCGAGGGAGACATCTGATGGTGACCTTGACTTTTGCCTCAGATCCCAACTTCAAGGTCATTCAGAGGTCAACTTCTGTTCCTCAAACGAAATCCCCTATTTTTTACTGCAGATTCAGATTTGACGTTGAAAAACAAGAAACTTTTGTCTGAAGCATTTTTCCGAATTCCACACAGACGGCGCTCTAATCGATAAAAAATGAGTTTTATGAAACACTCGTATTGCTTTCTGTGTGAAACGACATTTAACTCTCCAGTGTTTTTTTTTCAGCTTCTGAGGATTACCGTCGCCATTAGAGTGACCCAATGTGCACCACGAGGAGGTTGAGCGATCGGATCTTGCACATCTTTGTGGCCCTGAAAATTTGATGAAACCCCATAAGTAAAAATCTAAAGTGTTAAGATCCGGAGACCTAGCTGGGATTTTCCATCGACCAATATTGACAATTATGTCTGTTCGTTGTACCGTTACTGTGAATCGTTACCAAACACGAGTACACAACAATACTTGTGTTTATCATGAACAAGCAAGTTCATACTAGAGCATTGTTTACAAACATAAGTGAAACGGAATGTTTAATATCCTTTTGAAGAAGAATATATGATTGGTTGAATTTTCCTTCTAAGTCAACCAGCATGAAGAGATAACCGGAAAACGTGATACTGCCAATCAGAAATTGGACTATGGTTTTCATATCTCGTTAGCAATCTCTTCAACTTATCTCTGACGTTGGTTATGTACATAAGCCATATAATGCAGTGTATACACTGATCTATAGTATACACTGCATAGTGCATAGCATAGCCTTCCCGTATGCGAGCTTGGTTCCTACAGAGATGAGTTGAAGAGTTTGCTAACGTGATATGAGAACCATAGTCCAGCTTCTGATTGGCAGTATCACGTTTTCCGTTTATCTCTTCATGCTGGTTGGCTTAGAAGAAAAATTCAACCAATCATATATTTTTCTTCGAAAGAAAAAAACGGGGAACGGACCATGATTTTAACATTGCGTTAGCAATCTCTCCTATTCTTCCCTGGTTCCTATCAGGGCGCCGCCATGAAGGGTCAATTCCACCGCCTTTCTGATCAAAAGCCGCGCAGGATTGGGTGATTCTATTACATTCCGTTGGATAGGGGCAGTTCCACCGATATATATAGCTTTCTAAGTGGAACACGTTCGGCGAGCTATGCACTATCTAGTGTATACTATAGATCAGTGAGTGTATATTAATGACAAAGTTTTTACAAGTTGAATACATACCCAGACAGCACAAAGTTCGTTGGACGTTTCTAAAACGTTCTGAGAACCAGGGTACACAAGCTATAATGTAGAAACCAAAATACGAGTTTCAGCGCCGCCTACCGCAACTCTGCGAACCAAAAGTCACAAACACAAGTACACCATGTATACTCATATATGGTGTACTCGTGTATGTGAACTTGTGTGGGTAAACTGGTGTATAAGTATACATGGTGCACTTGTGTATGTGACCTTTGGTTCGCAGAGTTGCGGTAGGCAGCGCTGGAACCTGTGTTTTAGTTTCTACATTTTAGCTTGGGTACCCTGCTGAGAACGTTCAAAACGCGTCCGGACGTTCTTAGAACGTTTCAAGAATCTCCGATTGCTGTTAGGGTAATGGCGCCCTTAGGAACCACATGTGATTGGTCCATCAAAAAATCCACTAGAAATTACTAACAATCACCTTTTATACGTATAATATATGTATTATACGTCAGAAACCTCACTCAGCATGTCAAATTCCCAACCCTGGTCCCTGATAATCCCGTGTTCCACCTGTCCAAAACTCGTCCCAGAAGGGCTGCCCCCAGGGGCGCTGGCTGTGTCATCGCTAACTCTGGCAGGGAATTTTCAATACATCCAATGAACACTTCTCACGTAAGCGTATGAAATTGCGTACGAGTTCGATGGAGTATCTGCACATTGATTGATGCTTACGTTCATTCCAAATTTGCCAACATGCCATCCAGCGCTCCTAGCGGATAGAGGACATTTAATGGATATGAATCTAGTGAAAAATCGTTGGAGTGTCATTGGCATGATTCGTTCTGAAGGGCTGTTTACACAGCTTACGCAGACGCAAGGACGCAATGCGCAGAAGCTTTATACAGGATCCCAAATAGCAATGAACTACTGAAATGTCAGCAGAATAGAGTCCTTGGAGAATTTAATTTGCCTTTTGTCATACTATATATTGCACTGTATATAGTATGACAAAAAGCAAATTGAATTCTCCAAGGACTCTATTCTGCTGACATTTCAATAGTTTATTTTGTAATTCCGAAAGGTTCCAATGAGATCTAGTTTTTGGAACTTTTGCTATTTGGGGATGATTCAAAACTAGCGCACCGCCGTACTCCATAGGCATATTTTTTAGTCAAAATTCAATAATTTCCCGTTGAAAAAAATTTTCTTGAGGCTTAGTTTTTGAGATATGAGCATTTTTCGATTCTTTCAAAACTCCGAATAACTCAAAAGCATTGTGTGCTACAAACCTTAACATGATACCATCGGATGAGTTGAAGAACGGCGGATCTCTGAAAAAAAATTGAACTATTCTGTCACCTCTCAATTCAAAGTTATAGCGATTTGAAATTTTTGGGCTTTCAGCCAATCGAAATTCAGCAACTTTAAATTTTCATAGCTCCGAAACAAAGAATGATAGGGTAGTTCGATTTTTTTCTCAGAGATCTGCCGTTTTCCAACTTGACCAATAGTATGAAGTTGAGGTTTGTAACACAAAATCCTTTCGAGTTATTTGGATTTTTTGAACAATCTAAAAGTGCTCGTATCTCAAAAAACTTTTTTTTTAACGGGAAATTATTGAATTTTGGCTAAAGAATATGTCTATGCAGTACGGTGCGCGAGTTCTGAATCATCCTGTATACCTACTAGAGTGAGCGCAGCAATACAACCACGTGCACAGTCAGTGGATTCAATACTCCCCCCCTCCCCCCCCCTCTCTATTTCATCAATTTAAGAACACCCATAAATAAATTCCGATGTCATCATAACATTCAATTTCAAAATTTTGAAACCATATCATCGATCAACGTGGATCGTTCCTCGAATGTTTAGTTGGTTGAATTTCCATTTTTATCAAAAATTGATGAATTGTGACATAGTTTCCCACGAATCATCAAAGATGGGAGGAAATGGATTCAATCCACCGACTGTAAAATAAAGAGAGAGGTGCGAACGGATGTGAATGTGTCCTTGTCTATTTCATCATAATGACGAGGAAGAAACTCGAACGGGTGTGAATCAGTGTTGTCAATCTATTACGTTTTGCCGATGGATCAACCTATGGCAAATGATATTTAATCAGAAACGTCAATAGGACCTTTCAAAAACGTAATAGATAAACAACTATGGTGTGAATCAATGCTCGGGTAGGGGGTCTTTTTGCCGAAAACGTTTTTCGCCGAATACACTGTAATTTAACAATCGATAGTCACTTCTAGAAATCACTAGGAGATTTCGTAGTGATTTCTAGAAATGACTAGCGATTGTCGAATTAAGTTTATTCGGCGAAAAACTTTTTCGGCAAAAAGACCCCCTACCCTATGCTCGATGGCATAGACATAACTTTCAGGCCTAGACACGCAAGCTACGTAAACGTGAACGTACGGAACGCAAAGCTGCGCAGATCCCGTGAATGTAAGAACGGATGTGCACAAACCGTATACGAGATGTGCGCAGACTTCCGTTCCTTACGGACACGTTTACGTACTTGTGTAGCTAGATCTTTACGTGTTCCAAGTTGCATCAAACCAAACGATTCATTTTTATGACTAGAAGAACGAATAAAAAATATTTAGAGCAGGGTGGGGCGATTTACAACACGTTGAAACGAACATAAGGTTCGTTCGTTCTACGTGCCCTGAGTTGCTACAACTTGTACCAAACCAATCATTTCGTTGCTTAAACTGGAAGTAGCGAATCCAAAATACTTGGAACGAGTTGGGGTAACTTGGGACATCGGTAAACGAACTTAGCTATAGCTACTAAAGCTGCCAGGTGGGCATTGTCGTTGAGGGAAAATGTAGCCTCCCTATCATCCCATGCAGTGTTGTTTTGTGGGGAAATTTTTGCGTGACAGACAGTTGCAGATTTCGTAATAGGTTTTATGAAAACGTAATAGATTGAGGCTGAATTCCCATTGGATGGGAATTCTAGGGGATTCTGGTGAGTAACTATCATTGAGCCTATCAAATCCTCGAATTCTGTTTTGGGGGATTTTTAGGGAATTTCAGTGAGTTACCACACACAAACCAACCCAATTTTTGGATTCTATTTTTTTGAGTGAAATAAATTCATTGAGATGAATGGAATATCATTCAACCTCTAATTTATATTACACTAGATCGTCAATCCGCGTTAACCAGTGACAGAGGACGTTTACGACAATTACTTGGAGTTTGCTCGAAGCAAGCAGTGGTGAAATTCCCCAGATTTCCCTAGAGTGCTACGAGCAATCATTCTGCCGTCTCACAAGTGATCGTAGGAAGCAGTATCCACAGGGTACACCAGGGTACGCAAGCCACCGTGTTAATCACCGAAGTTGTGTATTTCATCTTCCACAGTACCAGGTGGCGTTAGTGTGTCTGGGGAATTTTACCTACACAAATACGTTCTCATATGTGAGCGGGGAATCCCATAGGCTACTACACACACATGCAGGGTACTGAATATACGTGTGATAGATATATAGGTATACTTATATATAATAATTTTTTCTATTTCAGATATTTAATTTCCTGATTTTTAAAAATGCTAACTTATTAACAAAATAAAATTTCAATTACAAAAAATCAATATTAATTGGAATTAATAAATTCACAATTCAATTCAGTGTAAAATGAATGAAAATGACACAAATGCTTGTTTTTCATTTATAATCATTTTTTACAAAATTTCATCATGAATTCAAGCATCTCAACTGATATTGATTTTTCTCAACTGAAAATGAAATTTCATTCATAACTCAACATTCCTATAAATCAAGTAATTAAGTATCTGAAATGAAAAAAGTTATTATTGGAATTCAAAAATAAATATATTATGAGTAAATTGAAGCTGGTTACTTGGAATTACATCAACTTAGCCAATATTCAAAGGTATATTTATAACAAAAGGTGTGTATTTGGTAAGTGAAAAATTTCAACATATATATCCACTTTATATACCAAAATTGGTTTCATAATCCATATTTCACAAATTATACTGTACAATTTTGCAGTACAAAATATTTTGTGTTTCTGTTAAGTATTATAAATATACTTTTGAATATGCTTCATAAGAATTTGACAATTATAAAAATTTATTCACTTCACTTATGTTACAAACTGTGTACACTTAAAAACCATATAAACATTGTAATAATACTTGAAAACAACCACGCTTGAATATTGGGATTATTTTATCAATGGTCACAGATAATGTAAAAACACATTGTTTGATACATTGCTCTGCACGAAATTTTCCAAAGAAAACAGTGGAGAATTTCATTTTTATGTTTTTTCCATGTTTAAAAAACACGTTAGGGTTACACTGCAGGAAATATTCAATGTACATCACCTATTCAAAGTTTGGAGAAATCACAATCAACTGTGAAAGTACTGTGTTCAGCGTTAGGGAAATATACTTTTTATTCTAACAGCCCTACGCTCAATGTTATGATATCACAAAACTTTTGTAATCTGTTCACATCCAGCATAAGTGATAAAGTTTCCTACGCTGGATGTTGAAAGTTTACAAGAGTTTGGTGATATCACAACATTGAGCGTAGGACTGTTACAATCAAAAGTATATCTTCTCTCCGCTGAGCACAGTATTTTCACCAAAGACTGATTTTTCCAAAGATTGGATGGGTAATGTATGTTAGATGTTTTATTACATTGTGTTTGATTTCATTTTTCTCTGAACATTGATTTCCTACCAAGTAAGGAATTTGAAATAGAAAAGAATTGGAAAAACTTACAAAGAATACTGTGAAAACATTTCATATAAAATTACACAATGGATCATTATCATTATGGATCATTATGGATCATTGGCAGTATGTTAGCCAATGATATATTGTGGGTTTTTACAGAAAATTGTAGCTTTTTACAGTCCTATATTGTGAAAAATTACAATTTTTGGTAAAATAACATTATGAACCATCAGAAAAAGTTACAAACTTCACAATATGATATTGACTAATATATTACCAATGATTCATTGTGTAATTTCATATGAAATGTTTTCACAGTATTCTTTGTAAGTTTTCCCAATTCTTTTCTATCTCAAATTCCTTACTTGGAAGACAATCAATGTTCAGAGGAAAATGAAATCAAACACAATGTAATAAAACATTTAATATACATGACTCATTGAAAATTGGAGAGAATCACAGTCTCCCATAAGAGTATTGTGCTCAGCATAGAGAAAACGTACTTTTGATTGTAACAGTCCTACGCTTAGAGTTATGATATCACAAGACTTTTGTAATCTGTTCACATCCAACAGAGGTGTTGAAGTTTCCTACGATGGATGTGAACAGTTTACAACAGTTTTGTGTTATCATAACATTGAACATAGGACTGTTACAATGAAAAGTATATTTTCTCTACGCTGAACACAGTACTCTTATAGAAGACTGTGATTTTTTGCAACTTTCAATGGGTCATGTATATTAGATGTTTCTTACAGCGTGTTTGATTTCGTTTATCTCTGAATATTGATTCTCTACCAAGTGAGGAATTTGAGATAGGAAAGAATTGGAAAAAATTACAAAGAACACTGGATATGCTTCCAGCGAAGGGGCTGCAAGAGCATCCAGTTCTCAATAAAATCCTCTCTCCCGATCATCCAAGTGTATGCAGACACGTGAAGAATTTCACACGAGGAGTGTAACGCATCGTCCATGAGTTCGTGCACCTAAAATTCATACAAATTATATTATTTCGTTAATATTATATTCTGGCCATATATATATATATATATATATATATATATATATATATATATATGGCTATTCTATATATATATATATATATAACTTAATAGAACCAATTATCGTACCACTTCTTTAACCGGTGCCGTTACAGCCTGACTTGGATTTTGAAGAGGAGGTCCAGGTTTACTTGGTATAGTTGGTGTTGATTGAATTGAGATCTGAAAAAGAGTTGAAAAGACATTGAACAAGAATTAGAAAGAAAAACCCTGGTTTAGGTAGATTCTATGATCCATACATCACTCCCATAAGTATAAAGATTCAATAAAATTGGAGATTCTTTTGATCAACCTAAATATCAAAGTTTGAATAGAAAAAATCCTGTTCATCGATGCAAGTCTTGGTAGAAATCCCAAAAGTGCTGTACGTATGTTGAGAAATGTGTGTAAGTGCTTACTTTGTACCAAAATTGTTCTGTTAGAACAAGAGGTGTTTAAATATGTACTATTCTTCCATATTTATTGTATTAGAATTGTACTTACACAATATGAATTGCTGCGATAGAGGGCTTGACACTTTGATTTTGAAGTGCATCAAAGGAGGCACTAATTTGAATGAACCTCACTATAATTCAAGTGAAAAGTACAAAACACAATTTGATCAAATTTCCCTGTCAATACTTCCATAATAGTTACATGAAGTGTGCACCTTCAACATAAAAACGTGGCCTCAAGAAAATATCTCATCGACTCACCTTTTTCTGAATATGTACAATCCCTTGAATTATTTCCATTAATCTTCGTATCAAACCCAAGTTTCAAATGTGTTACAAATATCATCAGAATTCTAAGATGGATAATATTTATAATACATTTGGAACTGGGGTTTGAGACAAAGGTTAAGCAAAAAATTATAACTGCTAATACTATGTCGCCAGGCTTAATCTTTATCACAAAACCCATAAATATAAATACAAATTGGAAATATCCTTTCCATTGATAAAAGCTTATAGAAATAATCCAAGAGATTGTACATATTTAGCACAAGGTGAGTCGATGAACTCCGTGGTTAAAAGAATCAATTGAATCTGAAAAATGAAATTTCATGAGATTTGGCCAGAACATTGTCCGAGATTCGATGAGATTTGGCGAGATTCAACCAGATTCACATTGGAAGAATTTATTATTCTGACCAAATCTCGTTGAAAAATCCCCGGTGAGATTTGGTCAGACCTTTGTCCGAGTTCAACTGTAATTTAGTGAGATTTGGCGAGAATCAACTGATTTTTTCACCAGGGCTGTTTTCTTGAGGCTCTTTTTTTTATGTTGAAGGTTATGTTTTTTATGTTACACTTCATGTCACTATTATGGGAGTATTGACAGGGAAATTGGATCAACTTATGTTTTGTACTTCTCATTTGAATCATAGTGTGATTGATTCAAATTAGTGGCTCCTTTGATAAACTTCAAAATCAAAGCTTTCACCCCTTCATCGCAGTAATTCATATTGTGTAGGTACAATTCTAATACAATAAATATGGAAAAATTGTACATATTTGAACACCTCTTGCTCTAACAGAACAATTTTGGTACAAAGTAAACACTTACACACATTTCTCAACATACGTACATCACTTTTGAGATTTCTATCAAGACTTGCATCGATAAACAGGATTTTTTCTATTCAAACTTTGATATTTAGGTTGATCTAAAAAGTTCACTGTTCACTGTTCACTGTTTTTCACTACTGTTCACTTTTCACGACCTTACCTTATTCACAATCGTCGCCCCACTGCAAATATAGCATCTCTGATTTTAAATCAGGGAGAGGGAAATCAAGCCAGGCACACTAGCGGCGTCTGGTTCTGTGGATAGTGAACTACGCCAAACTTTCTCCCCACTTGAGGTTTGTGTACCCCAGGGTAAAAATTGTACATATTTGAACACCTTTTGTTCTAACAGAACAATTTTGGTACAAAGTAAGCACTGACACACATTTCTCAACATACATACAGCACTTTTGGGATTTCTACCAAGAATTGCATCGATAAACAGGATTTTTTCTATTCAAACTTTGATATTTAGGTTGATCAAAAGAATCTCCAATTTTATTGAATCTTTATACTTATTGGAGTGATGTATGGATCATAGAATCTACCTAAACCAGGATTTTTTTTCTAATTCTTGTTCAATGTCTTTTCAACTTTTTTTCAGATCTCAAATCAATCAACCCCCACTATACCAAGTAAACCTGGACCTCCTCTTCAAAATCCAAGTCAGGCTGTAACGGCACCGGTGAAAGAAGTGGTACGATAATTGGTTCTATTAAGTTATATATATATATATATTACATACAAATATATATATATATTTCCTCAGAATTCAGGTGCTTCTCTCATGAACCTTAGGCATAATGAAAATAGTTGGAATATGTGATAGATATTTTCCCGATCTTCAAGTATTGTATACATATTGAAGCCAATGGAAGTCGCATACTCAAATGCGAGAATGCCTCGAAAAATTCCTTCTCTATAGCGTGCATTTGAGATCATCATTTAATCACCTGAGTGAAACAACCAAAAAGTCTTGTAAAGTTCCTAATTTTCATGAACTTATAATAAACATTTTGCAAGATAGCGGGTTGAAAACTTTGTACTGTGAAGTTTTGTAATGTAATTTCATATTCGAATCTATCCTTGAGACTTCAAAAATATGATTTAGAGATGCTGTCCCATTTACTTGAAGAGGAATGGATGACTGTTTTCATAATTTAACGTATAAACCTTCTTAAACGCATGGCCAGAATATAATATTAACGAAATAATATAATTTGTATGAATTTTAGGTGCACGAACTCATGGACGATGCGTTACACTCCTCGTGTGAAATTCTTCACGTGTCTGCATACACTTGGATGATCGGGAGAGAGGACTTTATTGAGAACTGGTTGCTCTTGCTGCCCCTTCGCTGGAAGCATATCCAGTGTCCTTTGTAGTTTTTTCCAATTCTTTTCTATCTCAAATTCCTTATTTGGTAGAGAATCAATGTTCACAGAGAAACAAAATCAAACACGCTGTAAGAAACATCTAATATACATGACCCATTGCAAGTTGGAAAAAATCACAGTCTTCTATAAGAGTACTGTGTTCAGCGTAGAGAAAATATACTTTTCATTGTAACAGTCCTATGTTCAATGTTATGACAACACAAACCTTTTGTAAACTGTTCACATCCAGCGTGGAAAACTTCAACACCTCTGCTGGATGTGAACAGATTACAAAAGTTTTGTGATATCATAACTTTGAGCGTAGGACTGTTACAATCAAAAGTACGTTTTCTCTATGCTGAGCACAATACTCTTATGGGAGACTGTGATTCTCTCCAATTTTCAATGAGTCATGTATATTAAATGTTTTATTACATTGTGTTTGATTTCATTTTCCTCTGAACATTGATTGTCTTCCAAGTAAGGAATTTGAGATAGAAAAGAATTGGAAAAACTTACAAAGAATACTGTGAAAACATTTCATATGAAATTACACGATAAATCATTGGTAATATATTAGTCAATATCATATTGTGAAGTTTGTAACTTTTTCTGATGGTTCATATAGTTATTTTACCAAAAATTGTAATCTTTCACAATATAGGACTGTAAAAAGCTACAATGTTCTGTAGAAACCCACAATATATCATTGGCTAACATACTGCCAATGATCCATTGTGTAATTTTATATGAAATGTTTTCACAGTATTCTTTGTAAGTTTTTCCAATTCTTTTCTGTCTCAAATTCCGTACTTGGTAGGAAATCAATGTTCCGAGAAAAATGAAATCAAACACAATGTAATAAAACATTTAATATACATGACTCATTGAAAATTGGAGAAAATCACAGTCTCCCATAAGAGTATTGTGCTCAGCGTAGAGAAAATATACCTTTGATTGAAACAGTCCTACGCTTAAAGTTATGATATCACAAAACTTTTGTAATCTGTTCACATCCAGCAGAGGTGTTGAAGTTTCCTACGCTGGATGTGAACAGTTTACAAAAGTTTTGTGTTGTCATAACATTGAGCATAGGTCTGTTACAATGAAAAGTATATTTTCTCTACGCTGAACACAGTACTCTTATAGAAGACTGTGATTTTTTCCAACTTTCAATGGGTCATGTATATTAGAAGTTTCTTACAGCGTGTTTGATTTTGTTCCTCTGTGAGCATTGATTTTCTTCCAAGTAAGGAATTTGAGATAGAAAAGAATTGGAAAAACTTACAAAGAATACTGTGAAAACATTTCATATGAAATTACACAATAAATCATTGGTAATATATTAGTCAATATCATATTGTGAAGTTTGCAACTTTTTCTGATGGTTCATAATGTTATTTTACCAAAAATTGTAATTTTCCACAATATAGGACTGTAAAAAGCTACAATGTTCTGTGAAAACTCACAATATATCATTGGCTAACATACTGCCAATGATCCATTGTGTAATTTTATATGAAATGTTTTCACAGTATTCTTTGTAAGTTTTTCCAATTCTTTTCTATTTCAAATTCCTTACTTGATAGGAAATCAATGTTGAGAGAAAAATGAAATCAAACACAATGTAATAAAACATTTAACATACATTACCCATCCAATCTTTGGAAAAATCAGTCTTTGGTGAAAATACTGTGCTCAGCGGAGAGAAGATATACTTTTGATTTTAACAGTTCTACGCTCAATGTTATGATATCACCAAAGTCTTGTAAATTTTCAACATCCAGCGTAGGAAACTGTATCACTTATGCTGGATGCGAACAGATTACAAAAGTTTTGTGATAACATAACATTGAGCGTAGGGCTGTTAGAATCAAAAGTATATTTCCCTAATGCTGAACACAGTACTTTCACAGTTGATTGTGATTTCTCCAAACTTTGAATAGGTAATGTACATTGAATATTTTCTGCAGTGTAACCCTAACGTGTTTTGTAAACATGGAAAAAACATAAAAATCAAATTCTCCACTGTTTTCTTTGGAAAATTTCGTGCAGAGCAATGTATCAAACATTCTGTTTTTACATTTTCTGTGAACATTGATGAGATAATTTCAATATTCAAGCGCGGTGTTTTTAAGTTTTCATATAATATTTATACGCTTTATATGTGTACACGATATTCACAGTTTGTTACATAAGTAGAGTAAATAAATTTTTATAATTCTCAAATTCTCATGAAGCATATTCTAAAGTATATTCATAACACGTAATAGAAACATAAAATATTTTGTACTGCAAAATTGTACAGTATAATTTGTGAAATATGGATTATGAAACCAATTTTGGTATATAAAGTGGATATATATGTTGAAATTTTTCACTTACCAAATACACACCTTTTGTTATAAATATACCTTTGAATATTGGCTAAGTTGATGTAATTCCAAGTAACCAGCTTCAATTTACTCATAATATATTTATTCTGAATTCCAATAATAACTTTTTTCATTTCAGATACTTAATTACTTGATTTATAGGAATGTTGAGTTATGAATGAAATTTCATTTTCAGTTGAGAAAAATCAATATCAGTTGAGATGCTTGAATTTATGATGAAATTTTGTGAAAAATGATTATAAATGAAAAACAAGCATTTATGTCATTTTTATTCATTTTACACTGAATTGAATTGTGAATTTATTTCATTCCAATTAATATTGATTTTTTGTAATTGAAATTGTATTTTGTTGATAAGTTAGCATTTTTAAAAATCAGGAAATTAGATATCTGAAATAGAAAAAATTTTTATATATAAGTATACCTATATATCTATCACACGTATATTCAGTACCCTGCATGTGTGTGTAGTAGCCTATGGGATCCCCCGCTCACATATGAGAACGTATTTGTATAGGTAAAATTCCCCAGACACACTAACGCCACCTGGTACTGTGGAAGATGAAATACACAACTTCGGTGATTAACACGGTGGCTTGCGTACCCTGATTAACACGGTGGCTTGCGTACCCTGAGTATCCAGCAGTATCAAGCACCATCAAATCCAACGGAATTATTGAGCCGGTAAACAATTTGGATTTTTTCATTTAATTAATCTAATAATTGATGTTTGAAATGTGAAAAATCATTATCCACCTGTGCTATCCTTTTTCTTGTTGAAATGATTCAATAGCATATATAATATGTCGAATAAATAATGAAAAGTGGTAAATTAACCTCAACCTTCAATTTCTCATTCAGATGAAAATTATCGATGTTCAATATTGAGATAATCGAATTGTATTTTGCAAGTCCGTTGTGTAATTATTGTAGATTTCTAATCATTTTAAACCATCAGTTTTCTCATTTAAACAATCTACATTCTCATCCATTTGAAATGAAATTGAAATATTACAGGACATGAAGTATTTGAGGCTATAACTCTATAGAGTTTTTACTTCGAATGATTCACAACGTAGATTTTTTAAATGAGGAAACTGATTGTTTAAGATGATTAAAAATTTACAATAATTACACAAAGGACTTGCAAAATACAATTCGATTATCTCAATATTGAACATCGATAATTTTTATCTGAATGAGAAATTGAAGGTTGAGGTTGATTTATCACTTTTCATTATTTATTCGACATATTATATATGCTATTGAATCATTTCAACAAGAAAAAGGATCGTACAGGTGGATAATGATTTTTCACATTTCAAACATCAATTATTAGATTAATTAAGTGAAAAATTCAAATTGTTTACCGGCTCAATAATTCCGTTGTATTTGATGATACTTGATACTGCTGGATACTGCTTGCTACGATCACTTGTGAGACGGCAGAGTGATTGCTCGTAGCACTCTAGGGAAATCTGGGGAATTTCACCACTGCTTGCTTCGAGCAAACTCCAAGTAATTTTCGTAAACGTCCAGAGATAACTTGGAGTAATTGCTAACGATATACGAAAACCGTGGTCCAGTTTCTGATTGGTGGTATCACGTTTTCTGCTCATCCTTCCACACTTATTGGCTTAGGAGACAAATTTTACAAATCAAATAATTTTCTCCAAAGAAAAAAACGTGATACGGACCATGATTCTAACATTTGCGTTGGCAATCTCTTCAATTCATCTCTGCCAGTGGTCACCGAGATCCGAAACACCGACCTTAACCCCGGGCACTCATGCCAGCGACTGTCGCGCGCGATATCATTAGAAGAAAGGAGAGAAAAGATGTTTTCAACTCGGATCTCTTTTTTCTTCCAATGATGTCGCGCGCGACAATCGCTAGCATGAGGAGGGTTGGCACGTAATATACTTCTAAGTATTTTACACAGTTTACGACACGTGAAAAACCGAGTATCTTACGCATACAACCAACCACTTGCCTTTGTGGGGACAGGAGGGTTCAAGTATCTTATGGTGTAGACACATAAGCTACGTAAACGTGAACGTAATGAACGGAAGGATGCGCAGGTCTTGTATACAGGTTCTGCGCATGCTTCCGTTTCTTACGTTCACGTTTACGTAGCTTGTGTGTCTAGACCATTATGGTCTGTCTACATAGACAGAAAAAACGGAGAACGTAAACGTAAACGGCTGCGCACAACTCATATACTGTTTCTGCGCGTCCGTTCTCACGTTTACGTTGGTTATGTAGACAGACCATTACATATATTACGTGTCAGAAACAAAGTATGATACGTAAGAAATTGAAAAATCACGTAATAAACCCAACCCTGAGCATGAGTACTAGGGTGGAGTGAAAAACAAAAAAGTCTCTGAATCGAATCGTAATAGTGCGGAAAAGTTGCTACTCTTCAAGACGAACTCAGGAAAAAAAAATTTCGAAATCGGATAAGATCTTCAACTCGCGCATTTCGTTTAAAGTTTTTGAATTTCATCGAAAATTCAAGGATATTTCAAAATATTCGAGTTCGCTCGATTATTGTCCGATCAAGCTGATTTTTGGTTTGTAGTATTATATTGAGGTTTTTATTGGAGAAAAATATAGCCCTCCCCTCCTTGATAAAGCTTGAAGCGAATCAGAAAGTCCATTTTTCCCTCAAATCGCCCTAAATAACTCTGTCGACACCGTCCCGTTATATCGCAATAATTCCCACTGTATAGAATAATATCATTACTTCAATTGAATCCCCCTTCCAAATAACGGCAAAGGGGGTAGAAAGGAGGGGAGGGCAGGGGCGGATCCAGAGATCTGTCTTGGGGTGGGGGGGGGCGAGAAGTACTTATTTGAACTTTAAAAAAAATAAAGATCGTAGGAATACAAAAACTCCCCATTGCCGGAACATATTTGGTTGGCTTGGGAGGGGTAATTGCTCCTACCGCCCCCCCTTTGAATTCGCGCCTGGGGGAGGGGTTATATCCATGTTTTATTACAGTATGCAATATATGCAGCTCTTCGCCCGTCACACTTGTCACGACTCAGAACTCACCACCAGAAGGTGGCTGCACCGCGAGTTCCACCCACGCCCTACCCAACCAACCAACCAAATGTGGGCATGGACTCTATTTGAAGTCAGATTTTGTTTCGAATTGTGGCATTTCTGCTTGAGAGTTAAGAGTTGCTCGAATGTAGCCATCTCTCCTGTCGTGTCCATATACTTCTTTACTGGCTCTTGTTACCAGTTTTACACACCGTTCTACTGCCTGAGTGTGACAAGGGACTTTGTTCAGGTCTATTTCTAGTGTTGGTTTCTGTTTCTCCTCAATTAGCATCGAAATTTGCTGTGCGGAAAGAGAAGACAAGAGTGGGGGACAGGTAAGTGTAACCTTAGACCAATTGATGATGTCAAAGTACTCTTGCGCTTCGAAATAAATTCAGGTACTTTAAAAGTCCTTACAAAAGCTTTTTTTGTCACAGGATCTCATGGAAATATCTTCGCATTCTCGCGCAATCTCGTGTAAATATCTTTGATCTTTACTGAAGATTTTGAAATCAATCTCTGGCAGAACGCAGCTGATCGGCTGAGAATCAACCACAGGCAACGACTCACATTCTGCAAGTTGTTTGCAGATAGCACCTGTGAATGAATGAGGACCACTTGTTCCCCCATCAAGATCTCTTATGAGATGCCGCAAAGGCAATTCGTTAAAGTGCATGAGGCAGATAACCCATTGTAAGGGTTTTTGTAATTTCATCTCAATATGTTTAATGGCTCCATTTTTCCAGCCAGTATTTGTTGCTGTACCATCGCAACCGATAACTGCAATACCAGATGTATCTATAGCATTGTCTCCGAAGTACCTCACAATGCTGAGGGCTGTATCCTTTCCGGTCTTTGAATCTGGTACTATATGGCAAACATATTTTGAGCCAGGTTCCTCAATAACAGAAATATGTTCTTCTTTTTTCTCTCTTTGGTAGCGTTTACCGTTTCTTTCTTCTAAGTACAGTGTGTTATCTGATCTGCCGTCAAAGTACAAACACTTAGGACCCTCTGCTTGTCGCTCAATAAGCTGCGCTTCAACTAAACTAGCTCTGCATTTTTCTTTCTCACGTCTAATCTTGCTTCGATCAATAATCATAGATGAATTTTCATTAGTGACTAATCCCACATCTTTCAGCACGCTTGAAGCTATGGCTGCTGCTGCTCTGTCAGAAACCCCATACCGATCACATATCCCCCCAGTTGCTGGCAATGACAAACGCATTTGTTTTTTTTCAGAAACAAAAGACGTTGAGCGTGGGAACTGAAAGGTTGTATCGTGCTGTTCATTGTCACTTTCTTCAAAATGTTTATTTTCTGTTTCAGGAATAGTGCTAAAAGAAGACGGACCTGCAGCAATTTCTATAGAGGAGTGCTGCAGAAGATTACTACGTTCTTTCCTCTGCATTTGTTTGGTCAATCTTTTGGTTTCTGTCAAATCTTTGGCTCCAATTTTCCCCTTCCTCAAATACCTTTGTGCATGCAGAAACTTGAGTTCTATTACAGGTATTTTTCTGTCTTTAGGGCACCTGCATTGAATGACAACAGGATTGGAGCAAATGCATGCACTAAAAGATTTGTTGCAAATGCACTCAAATGTCATAGGGCATTTACATGTAGAAATATCAATTAAAGTTTCACATGACTCTTGGATAAAGTTCTTGTACTTTTCATGTGTTTTTTCCCTGTTGTAAGATTTTCTGAGAACATAATATTTGTCATGCAGGACTTTTATTTTTTGTATTATTCTGGCATGAGAAACGGCAGGAATGGAAGCTTTGCAATACAATGCTTCCAATTGTGAGGCTACACTGCTAGCCACTGAAGAAAAGTTGACTTTCTTCCCGGAGCACAGTCTATATCTTTCCTGGTGAAAAGCTCTCACGACATCCGCAGATGTTGGGAGGAAGGAAAGCGGCAATGGTCTTGGGGCCCCGAAGAAAGGACACGCCGTGTTGCTTATGGGGCATGAACTCAATGGCTGGCATTCCTTACTTGTCTTTGCTAATTATCCAGTAGCACAGTAGAGTTGTATCGTCGCAGCGTTATTGCAGACTGAGTGTCTTATAGAACATCCACACGCACTTGTGTGCATTGCATGTATTTCTACATACACATTCTTGATTATCGGTTGTATCGTCGCAGCGTTATTGCAGACTGAGTGTCTTATAGAAAATCCACACGCACAATCCACACGCACTTGTGTGCATCGCATATATTTCCACCTACACATTCTTGATTATCTGTTGTATCGTCACAGCGTTATTACAGACTGAGTGTCTTATAAAAAATCCACACGCACTGGTGTGCATCGCATATATTTCCACATACACATTCTTGATTATCGGTTATCAATGTCCCTGACACGTAAAGACACGGCGTGTCCTTTCTTCGGGGCCCCAAGACCATTGCCGCTTTCCTTCCTCCCAACATCTGCGGATGTCGTGAGCGCTTTTCACCAGGAAAGATATAGACTGTGCTCCGGGAAGAAAGTAAACTTTTCTTCAGTGGCTAGCAGTGTAGCCTCACAATTGGAAGCATTGTATTGCAAAGCTTCCATTCCTGCCGTTTCTCATGCCAGAATAATACAAAAAATAAAAGTCCTGCATGACAAATATTATGTTCTCAGAAAATCTTACAACAGGGAAAAAACACATGAAAAGTACAAGAACTTCATCCAAGAGTCATGTGAAACTTTAATTGATATTTCTACATGTAAATGCCCTATGACATTTGAGTGCATTTGCAACAAATCTTTTAGTGCATGCATTTGCTCCAATCCTGTTGTCATTCAATGCAGGTGCCCTAAAGACAGAAAAATACCTGTAATAGAACTCAAGTTTCTGCATGCACAAAGGTATTTGAGGAAGGGGAAAATTGGAGCCAAAGATTTGACAGAAACCAAAAGATTGACCAAACAAATGCAGAGGAAAGAACGTAGTAATCTTCTGCAGCACTCCTCTATAGAAATTGCTGCAGGTCCGTCTTCTTTTAGCACTATTCCTGAAACAGAAAATAAACATTTTGAAGAAAGTGACAATGAACAGCACGATGCAACCTTTCAGTTCCCACGCTCAACGTCTTTTGTTTCTGAAAAAAAACAAATGCGTTTGTCATTGCCAGCAACTGGGGGGATATGTGATCGGTATGGGGTTTCTGACAGAGCAGCAGCAGCCATAGCTTCAAGCGTGCTGAAAGATGTGGGATTAGTCACTAATGAAAATTCATCTATGATTATTGATCGAAGCAAGATTAGACGTGAGAAAGAAAAATGCAGAGCTAGTTTAGTTGAAGCGCAGCTTATTGAGCGACAAGCAGAGGGTCCTAAGTGTTTGTACTTTGACGGCAGATCAGATAACACACTGTACTTAGAAGAAAGAAACGGTAAACGCTACCAAAGAGAGAAAAAAGAAGAACATATTTCTGTTATTGAGGAACCTGGCTCAAAATATGTTTGCCATATAGTACCAGATTCAAAGACCGGAAAGGATACAGCCCTCAGCATTGTGAGGTACTTCGAAGACAATGCTATAGATACATCTGGTATTGCAGTTATCGGTTGCGATGGTACAGCAACAAATACTGGCTGGAAAAATGGAGCCATTAAACATATTGAGATGAAATTACAAAAACCCTTACAATGGGTTATCTGCCTCATGCACTTTAACGAATTGCCTTTGCGGCATCTCATTGGAGATCTTGATGGGGGAACAAGTGGTCCTCATTCATTCACAGGTGCTATCTGCAAACAACTTGCAGAATGTGAGTCGTTGCCTGTGGTTGATTTTCAGCCGATCAGCTGCGTTCTGCCAGAGATTGATTTCAAAATCCTCAGTAAAGATCAAAGATATTTACACGAGATTGCTCTCAGCATTGATTCAGGATCCTGTTCAACAGATCTAGCCAACCGTGACCCGGGACCAATAGCACATGCCCGTTGGTTGACCACAGCTAACAGAATTCTTAGGCTATATATTTCCACTGCAAACCCGTCAGAAACCCTGCAGCATATAGTGACATACATATTACACATATACGCACCACTGTGGTTCCAAATTAAGACAAAATCTTCTATCCTTGAAGGACCAAAACACATTTTTGATTGTATCAAAAGATGTCGAAAGTTACCTCCTAAAGTAAGGAATATTGTACATAAAGTCATTCAGACAAACGGCTTCTTCGCCCATCCAGAAAATGTTCTGCTGTCTATGGTAATGGATAACGATGAGCGCATTAGAGAACTAGGTCTAAGGCGAGTCCTCGAAACAAAAGAAAAACCTGTGACAAAAAAAGCTTTTGTAAGGACTTTTAAAGTACCTGAATTTATTTTGAAGCGCAAGAGTACTTTGACATCATCAATTGGTCTAAGGTTACACTTACCTGTCCCCCACTCTTGTCTTCTCTTTCCGCACAGCAAATTTCGATGCTCATTGAGGAGAAACAGAAACCAACACTAGAAATAGACCTGAACAAAGTCCCTTGTCACACTCAGGCAGTAGAACGGTGTGTAAAACTGGTAACAAGAGCCAGTAAAGAAGTATATGGACACGACAGGAGAGATGGCTACATTCGAGCAACTCTTAACTCTCAAGCAGAAATGCCACAATTCGAAACAAAATCTGACTTCAAATAGAGTCCATGCCCACATTTGGTTGGTTGGTTGGGTAGGGCGTGGGTGGAACTCGCGGTGCAGCCACCTTCTCGTGGTGAGTTCTGAGTCGTGACAAGTGTGACGGGCGAAGAGCTGCATATATTGCATACTGTAATAAAACATGGATATAACCCCTCCCCCAGGCGCGAATTCAAAGGGGGGGCGGTAGGGGCAATTACCCCTCTCAAGCCAACCAAATATGTTCCGGCAATGGGGAGTTTTTGTATTCCTACGATCTTTATTTTTTTTAAAGTTCAAATAAGTACTTTTCGCCCCCCCCCACCCCAAGACAGATCTCTGGATCCGCCCCTGCCCTCCCCTCCTTTCTACCCCCTTCGCCGTTATTCGGAAGGGGGATTCAATTGAAGTAATGATATTATTCTATACAGTGGGAATTATTGCGATATAACGGGACGGTGTCGACAGAGTTATTTAGGGCGATTTGAGGGAAAAATGGACTTTCTGATTCGCTTCAAGCTTTATCAAGGAGGGGAGGGCTATATTTTTCTCCAATAAAAACCTCAATATAATACTACAAACCAAAAATCAGCTTGATCGGACAATAATCGAGCGAACTCGAATATTTTGAAATATCCTTGAATTTTCGATGAAATTCAAAAACTTTAAACGAAATGCGCGAGTTGAAGATCTTATCCGATTTCGAAATTTTTTTTTCCTGAGTTCGTCTTGAAGAGTAGCAACTTTTCCGCACTATTACGATTCGATTCAGAGACTTTTTTGTTTTTCACTCCACCCTAGTGGAGAGGTTTACTGAAAGTATTATAAAACGAGAGATCAAATATGCTTTTGTGAGAACATTTCTGGTTTGTTCGAGGAACTTGAACAGTCACATGATGTAAAAGAGTGGCGGTTATTCATTGACAGTGATGAAAACAGTTGAAAAGCAGTTCTTTTGCATAACGGAAACGGAAAACCGTCGATACCCATTGCACATGCTGTTAATACTGGAGAATCCTATGGGACAATTGTCAAATTGGTGGAATTCATCGAGTACGAAAAGCACGATTGGAAGATTTGTTCTGATTCAAAAGTAGTGGGCATGCTATCTGGAATGCAGCAAGGATACACAAAATATTGTTGTTTCCTATGTCTCTGGGATAGTCGTGATCGCGAACATCATTATGAAAAAAAACAATGGCCGAAAAGAAAAAATTATACGGTGGGTGAGAATAATGTCAAACATGTGGCTCTCGTGGAGAAAGAAAAAATGAGTCTCCCGCCATTACACATCAAAGTGGGGCGCCCAGAAAACTTCGTGAAAGCGTTGAACAAAGAAGGGCGAGCATTCACTCATTTAAGAACCCTGTTTGAAAATTTCTCTACCGCGACAATTCAAGAAAGGGGTTTCAATGGTCCACAAATAAAAAAACTAATGGAAGATGAAAAATTTCTGGCATATTTGCCCCCTGATGAAATTGCAGCCGGGAATTCGTTCAAGTCAGTTGTTTCTGGTTTCGTTGAGAATAATGAAGATCCAAAGTAGAAAATGATCGTGGTCAATTTACTCAAGAATTATGCAGAAATAGGTATACAATACCGTTCTCCTATTCCATCTTTTGTCATATGTCCTGTATACCTTCATTTTCCCTCACAGGAGTGGATATGTCTCTCAAGATTCATTTTTTACATCCTCACTTGGATTTTTTCCCGGAGAATCTCGATGACGTGAGTGACGAGCATGCTGAGAGATTCCACCAACAACTCAAGTCCATGGAGCAGCGGTACCAGGGATTTTGGGATGAGAGAATGACGGGGGATCATATTTGGTTCCTCATGAGAGAAACAGATGTAATAAAAAGTGAACGACAAGCGAGGAGTCAAAATGGTTCCCAATGGCCTCATGATATATCAAAATATCGAAATGAAGATGAATCAAATCAATTGAACTTGAGTATGCGCTATGAATAAGATAGGAATCCAAGGATGAAGAAAAAGCTGAATTTTGGCACTTGTACATAAATGATTGGAACTTCGGTATCGTTCCATGAATTCTCTTTGGTGAGTACCTTGTTTTCTCCGTAAGAGTACGAACTTCACGTGAAAAATTCGTAACTAACCTTATGTCCATGATTTCTATTCTTCCCCGGCAAAAAAGTGACTTTTTTATTCCGATTTTCCTTTAAAAACATGATTTTCTCCACATATTCCAGTTCGTTTCACTCAAACTACTTGATTGATTCGTAGCAACGGTAAGGATATTCATTGGCAATCCAATTATGTTCAATTTGAGACCTCATGCAACCAGATTGTCCATTTCTAGCTCGAGATATACCTTAAATGGTGAAACTATCATTGGGAAGAAAGTGAAAAAATCAAAAGCTCATCACTCGGAAACCTATCCATAAACAAATTTTTTACTGTGATTCTCGAGTTCAACGAGCCAAAATGCATAACAAAAAAATAATGGCATTCAATGTACAGACAATTTTTTTCATCTTTCAAACTCGTGTATCAGATTGTGCATAGGAAAGGTGCATTGCATCATCTGCCTGATGCACTGTCCAGAATGCAGGAATCGAAACATGGTCTGGTCGCTGTTGTGGGAGGGAGAGTCAACATGGTTTGCAAGACGTTTTGACTTTGTAACCCGCTTTCCTGATAGATTCGAAGGTTGGAAAATTGAAGGCGAAAATCTGTATCGTTTTCGACCGAATACGGTAACTGAATCATGTATGAACGACTTGTCTGCGTGGAAACTGGCTGTCCACCTGGATTTGAGAGCCTTAGTGATGGCAGAGGTCCATAACGAGACAACTGCTGGACACTCCGGTGTCAAGAAGACACACCTGCGAGCCAGTACGAATTATTATTGCCCGGGGATGTACAGAGACATCGAGAAGTATAACAGACTAAGGTTGTTCAGGCTGCACCACCAGGATTTGTGGGCCGGAGGCCCGTGGATGCACCCTCGACCGTAGTAGTTGTCGATATCGCTGGTGCATTTCCACGAAGTGAAAACGAGCGTAAATATCTACTTGTCATGCTCGATGTTTCTACGAAGTGGGTAAAAGTAACCGCTCTTACCGCAGCAACGGGTAAAAATATCGTTAGATCGATTGAAGATGATATCATCTATCGATGGGGAACTCCAGAGGTATTTTTATCTGACAATGGGATCGAATTTATCAATAGCGCGATGGCTCGGTTGACCTCCGATTTTGGGATCGTGCATTCAACCACACCACTCTATCATCCCTAATCGAACCCTGTGGAACCAGTGAATCGCACACTTAAAAATATGATTTGTAGATTTATAGGTTCGGATCATCGTGAATGGGATGAGCATATCAGTGAATCCCGATATGCTTATAATACGGCGGTACATTCATCTATCGGAGTGTCACCCACCTTCTTGGATTATGGAACAGATCTTCGACTGCCACGCTGTTTTTCAAAGTCAGAGGAGGGAGACGTGGAGATTTCTGAACCGGATCGTGACCAATGGAGTGAGCAAGTTTCGAAGTTGGAGGAATTACGTGCGATTGTTTCGGAGACCTTGAACGAAGCTTTCAGGAAACAGTCTGGCCGATACAATCTGAGACGTTTTCCCCAGACTGAGTTCTCTGTTGGTGATCAGGTATGAAGAAGATCCCATGCTCTCTCTTCGGCTCAGAAGAAGATCCCGTCTAAGTTTGCGCCGGGATTTGCTGGCCCATTCACGATATCCAAGGTACTTTCGCCCACGGTCTATGAATTGCAGACGGCGGAGGTAAAACCGGCTTGCGAATATTATATAGAAGATTTGAAACCAGTCCGGAACTGATTTGTATACATATATTGAGTTTCGCATGCTTTGCTTGGTCCTAGGTTCAAATTGATTCCTATTTCTACTTGCTTTTGATTTGATTTTTCTGTTTGGCCATGAAAGTATTGAGCAGGGTTTCGATTCTCTCTTCCTACCATTCCTCTCCGTTGCCCGCGATATGTTTGTTTCTTTTGGGCTTTCCTTCGTACCTCCAGAGATGGTGGAGATCTGGGAATTGGAGGCCGACCAGGGCCTCTACGCAGAGGAGAAGTTGGTAGTGGCGGTCCCAACGCCTCACCCACCTCTGGAGGTGGGGCAGTATCCAGAAACAAGGGCCCCCATGGGCTACAGTGGGAGCGAGCGACCGCTCAAGATGCTCAGGCCCTTGCAGAAGGAGTCAGAGGAGAAGGAGAGGACAGAGAGCGCGCCAGCAGGAACTGGCGCGTCAGAAGGAGGCAGCGGCAGTGGAGACGGAAGCAGGCCTTGCGAGCGTGCAGCTCTATTGCCGGGCCTGCAACCGATGTGGACGCCAAGGATGATTGGCGAAGCAACGCTGTCCGGCATGCCCCCCGTGCACCCCAACTTACCAGTGCCTAAGGTACATAAAGAGGCACTGAGAGTAGCTCTCACTCTTTTCTCTCTTACATTTTTTTGCAAAATTTCGCACCGGGACTGTAAGGCTCATGAACAGCCGTGGCCCTCTCTATATGCTTGTGCTTCTTTGCCTTCCTATCGCCTTCCTGCACCATGGCCAAACCTATGTCTTTATATGTTTTTATACTTTTTTCTATCCCAATATTCTTCTTCACTGGCCAACTAGTGCGGCAACCACACTGCTGAGAGTCCAGCCCGTGTACGTGACAAATTCTCGAACCGCGAATGTTACTCCGAGTTCAACACGACGGGGAACTCAGCTGCTCGACATCGGGTAAGCATCGACTAGCGAGGGAGGAACTGTGACGTGGTATTTTCCAAATACCTCGTCACATTGAATTCTCGTAATTCTCTCTCTCTCGTCGATGACGCGAATTCGAAATCTTAGCCGTGAAGAGAGACTCTCACCTATATCATATAGAAAATTGCATTTCATAGAATTTCTCAAGGATGTGACAGCCGTGTGACTGATAGGAATTTGAGATGGTAGGAGGTCTTTTGGCCGAGAAAGTTTTTGGCCGAATCGAGATGATTTGACAATCGCTAGTCATTCTCTAGTGTTCTCTGAAAGCGACTAGCGATTGTCAAATCATCTCAATCCGGTCAAAAACTTTTTCGGCCAAAAGACCCCCTACCTTTGAATTGATTCTCTCGCTTTCTTCTTTCTTTTCTTTCCCTAGCTGTTAGGAATGTCTGCTTGGCTGGGAACAGGTACATAGACAGAGGCGTGAGGATCACCGTGAGAGGAGTAAGAGGGGAACACATGACGCCACTGCCGTACGACGGAATACAAGTGAACCCGGTCTGATCTATGGAGGGAAATTCCTACGTTGCCGGCGCTCTCGCTATCGACGTCCATGGGGCCACGCGCCATTGGAAACACGCTTCGAATTTGCAAATAAAGCCACCGGGGGCCAAATTAGGGATTATGGTATATAGAGGGGGTGGAATTTCGCTCACCAGCTCTCGTTACGTTTTGTGAAGCGATCAGTTTCGATCTTGGCGGCTTCTGAATGGAATGGTATCTAGCGGCCAGTTTGCTAGCGGCCACTTTTGAAATTTTTGAAACAGACTGTACCGCATATTGAAAAACAGGAAAAGAGTGTTTCTGGCTGGGACAAGGTTGATAAGATTATTGTTGCATATTAGATTGATCGTTTGGGAACCCATGAAGAGTTTTATGTAGCGCAAGACCCATAAAAATGTTTATTTAGAAAAAAAGTGGAATAGGAACCATCAAATGTAAAGGCCAATGTCTCATCATGGCGGAATGCGTTTTTTTTCTAATCGATGCCAAACGACGAGGAGAACACCAGAAAAGATGCAGGAATCAATTCGGGGAGGGATCGCGGTTTATAACATTGTTTATTTAACAATTTACGGTGGAAAACAGCAGAATCTTGGATGTAAACTGTTATACCTCCACTCGGCAACATTCGTTTTTTCCCCAAGTGATTCCAAACGACGGAGAGAACACCTGAGAAGACGCAGGAATAGATTCTAAGAGGGATCGCGGTTTAAAATGTTGTTTATTTAACAATTTACGGTAGGAAACAGCAGGTTCTTGGATGTAAACTGTTATACCTCCACTCGGCAACATTCGTTTTTTTCCCAAGTGATTCCAAACGACGTAGAGAACACCGGAGAAGATGCAGGAATGAATCCTGAGAGGGGTCGCGGTTTATAACATTGTTGGGTCAACAATTTACGGTGAGAAACAGCGGAATCTTAGATCTACATCCACATATCTCGGCCACATTCCTTCCCTTTCAAATCGATCCTAGATACAGGACGCATAAGTCCTATGATGGTTCAGGTAATTAGGAGATATAACAGTTTTATCCAAGATTCTGCTGTTTCTCACCGTAAATTGTTGAATAAACAATGTTATAAGACGCGATCCTTCACAGAATTCATTCCTGCGTCTTCTCCGGTGTTCCCTCCGTCGTTTGGAATCACTTGGGGAAAAAACGAATGTTGCCGAGTGGAGGTATAACAGTTGATCCAAGATTCTGCTGTTTCTCATCGTAAATTGTTAAATAAACAATGTTATAAACCGCGATCCCTCACAGAATTCATTCCTTCATCTTCTCCGGTGTTCTCTCCGTCGTTTTGAATCAATTAGAAGGAAAACGAATGTTGCGGAGTGGAGATATAACAGTTTTATCCAAGATTCTCCTGCTCCCCACCATAAATTGTTAAATCAACAATGTTATAAACCGCGAACCCTCTCCGAATTGATTCCTGCATCTTTTCTGGTGTTCTCCTCGTCGTTTGGCATCGATTAGAAAAAAAACGCATGTTGCCATGATCAGAAATTGGCCTTTACATTTGATGGTTCCTATTCCACTTTTTTTCTAAATAAACATTTTTATGGGTCTTGCGCTACATAAAACTCTTCAAGGGTTCCCAAACGATCAATCTAATATGCAACCATAATCTTATCAACCTTGTTTCAGCCAGAAACACTCTTTTCCTGTTTTTCAATATGCGGTACAGTCTGTGTCAAAAATTTTAAGAGTGGCCGCTAGCAAACTGGCCGCTAGATACCATTCCATGGCTTCTGACCTACTTGTTTTGTTTGTGTGGTGCGCATTTACTCGAAAGTGTTTCCACTTACAAGTTTTGGATTAAGTTTTTCTTGGGGATTATTTTTTGCATACGAGAGCCGGTGAGTTCCGTCCCCAGATATTACTCCTTTGTCGTGGACAATGATCGTCGCGAATTCATTTTCTCTCTCTTGTGCTGATTTTTCTTGTGCAGACGCCGGAGTTCCCGCCAAGTCTTAAAGAAAGAGAAGAGGAAAACGCGTGGCATCTCTTTCAGCGCATGTAGGTCTTCCCACTGCACTGATCGACCAGTGGCTATTGAATCTATTCAGAGTAGAATGTTCATTGTTTGGCTAACAGATTAGTCGTCTCTCGCCAGCTGTTTTCTTCGGTGTGTGGTGTGGTGCCGTAGAGGCCTACCTTCGTGATTCATCGGGTGCATGCAGAAGATTCGGAATGCGAAAGATTCGGAACCTTGGATAGAGAGAGGAGTCAGATGCCGCATCTCTTTTCAACTGAGTACTCAAATCTTCTGCATGTACCCAGTTTATCATAATTTTGGAATTATATGTTTCAATTTCAATCAGAATGTTGTGTGCGATTCTTTCTCGCCTTTGTTCCACGTTCTGCTTGCACCCACCCCCTCTATGCGGTCTGGGTTAGCTTCGGGTAATTTATGGGCTCATATTGACTAGTTTTGTATTTCATTCATTTTTTATCTTCTCTCGACTTTGATAGTTTCCTTCTGGGACTATCTGGCGCCCTTTTTGAGCCCAGTTCTAGATTCTTCGTTTGATCCCGTGTTTCAATTCATTTCTTGCACCGCTGTACGACGAGAGGGGAATAACCACCTGAATTTTATAACGGCTAGCATCGCTAGCAATCTCGAATTCATCTCCTCTTGAAAGTCCGCCGTTATATGTTCCTTTTCTGAATTCATCAAAGGTAAAGAGTTCGGACACTTCGATGATTCAGAAGTGACACGATATGTGTTGTTTGGAATGAGGGACATTCTCATGTTTGGGTTTGGTGATCTTTCTATTGAATTCTCATTCAACGTGTAACGGAAACAGAAACTTGACTCGTTGCATCCACATTGGTTTGGTGAGTCAGAGTTCTAAGATACTCGAACTCAAGGTTCGATGGTTTAGGGTCTGAGAGGATAGGACTCTGCCAAGGTTCATTCAGTGAGGGCCTCATTTCTGTCAATGGTGAGGAGTTCTGATTTCGATTTCACAAAGGTGAACGTTTCGAGGTCGATTGGAATTGGATCCTTATGCAGTTCCAGAATCCTATTTCACTTATCACCTACTGGTTTTGTAAAACTATTAAGAAATGTAGGGAGTTCTAATGAAGGGACTCTTTTACATTCAACTTGCGATTTATTCATCTATCAGCGCGTACGGTTGGTCAACAAATGACTCACGCTCGTGGTCTCCTCGACGGCGTCTTTCTACGCACGCACGCGTTCCCGCACGAACATACACATAGGCTTATCGTCCTATAGCTCGGCTATTCCTGATCACCGGTCGTCTTCGACCACAGTTTCACAATGAAGTTTATAATATAGTAAAATTGAATAAAATTGAACAATTCCTTTTTTATTTTACGAAACACAGCTGCATTTCACTTCTTCCGCCATAATCGCATATTTGCGCGTTCCCACACTCTTTCATATTTTCTCTGACTGAATTAATGCTCTGGTATATCCGCTACTATGTATCTACTGTTTCGGAGCACTCCGATGATTCGATGAGGCCCTTTGAATCTTGGTACTGATTTTATCGGAATCCCTGCTGTATCATCAATATTTTTCAACATAACACAATCGCCTATTTCATACCACACACACACCTCTTCTCGCTCTTTATTTGCTTGAGTCCGTGCTTGATCTTGTTGTCTTACAATTCTCTCACTTGTATTGGACCTCAATTCGCTCAGCCACCTTGCCTCATTATTGTCATTAGTGTTCACAAACTCGGCTATAGGGTCATGTATTTTCCCTCGTTGAACTATTCCGAACACAAGTTTGCTGGGAATCTCGCCTGTGGATTTATGAACTGAATTATTCAAAGCGAACTCGATTTCATCAACTGTTTTGGTCCAATATTCCCCTATATCGACATTACACAGAAAATAGTAAGACTTTGTTCATAATTCTGGAATTCCCAATTTATTCTTCCAAATCTGTTTCGGCTCCCTCAAAGTAATCCCCGCTGGCCCCAATACACTGGTGCCAACGTTTCTCCCAATCCTAGAAACAGTTGTTGAAGGCAATTTCCGGAATAGCCTTCAATGCGCGTGACGATTCATGTTTAATGTCTTCAATTGACTCAAAGCGGTTTCCACGGAGCGGTCGTTTGCTGCATAGTCAGAAGTCACACGGAGCTGAATCGAGCGAATACGGAAGTTGCGACACAATATTGGTTCGAAATTTGGTGAAAAACTCACGGAGAATCAATGAGTGATTTTGGAAACAATCGTGCGTTCACTTTTCTTAGGCCCAAAGATCTTTCAAAATGGTTTTCACTGATCCTTCTGATATTCCAACGATGTCAGTAAGGTCTCTGACGGTTGATCGTCAATTCTCGAGCATCAATCCCTTGATTTTATTGACGTGTTGACCATCACTTGATGTTGATGGCCGTCCTGGACGTGGTGCGTCGTCAACGCGTTCTCGACCCTCTTTGAATAATTTGTACCAATCAAAAACACTTGCTCGCGACAAACAATCATCACCGAAGGCCTTTTCCAACATTTTGAACGTTCCGGCACCAGAAATTTGATTCCACCCACAAAATTTGATGGGACTTCCATCATCATCATCACCATCATGAAGTGATCAGTCTTATGACTAGTCTGATGAAATCCTCCAACCCTTTCTATTATCCGCTGACCGCTCAATTTCTGCGGCACTTCCTTGTTAAATAATTCCCCTCATTGTAACAATCGCCGAATGCACTTTTTGTACTTCAGAAAGACAAGCGTATACTGAACACTGATGATTATTTTGATGTGACATTTGGCACAGATGTCACTGATAGTCATACCCACCTAGAAGAAATATATTTGGATGAATGGGCTTTCGCGCGAAATTGAAATTATAAAGTCTTACTATTTTGTCCACATAGTAGGAGATTTTGAGACTATATATTGCTTCTCTGGATGTAGTCGATTCCGCTGGGTGAAGCTTTGTAAATTCAGTGAAGCTATCAATAATAATTGGAACATACTTTTCACTAGAAACGCGGGAATCTGAAATCGCTACATGGTCGATATGTATAATTTCAAAGGGTCAATCACCTGTAGGTATACTCGGAACTTGACCGTCCCCTTCGCCAGTGGAGTATCAAACGCAATGCATTCATAGCAATTTTCACTGTGCTCCGATACTTTCCTTCTCAGTTGTGGAAAGCAATAATTCCTACTCATAAGTCCGATCACTTTGTCGAAGCCCATATGCCCCAATGCATCATGGTATGTGAATAGAATACCTCTCTCCATCCCCGAAGGGAACATTAGAGAGTAACTCTTCCTCAACTTCACGATAAACAATCTGGTTCCTCATCTTAAAGATTCTAATTTCTGATCTTTCAACTTCAGTCTTGATGTTATTAATATTCTTATCGATCTATTGGGCAATAATCAAATTTGTTTCAAACAACTTATCATCAACCACGGCGATGAAATCACATCCACTCAACCCATCTCCATGAGACGTACGCGTACCCTACCTATGCTCCGTTTTATAATCATAATTCAATAGCTTTGTTCGTTCTAACGTGTTCTAAATTGCCCCAACCTGCACCAAACCAATCAATTCATTCCTGTAACTGGAAGAGCGAATCAAAAATGTCTAGAGCAGATTGGAGCAATTCAGAACACATTAAAACGAACAAAGCTTATGATTGTAATACCCAACGCGAAATTTCAGGGTTGATCTCATGTTTCCTCAAGGCGAGAGCTAGAGCATTGCAATCCGTAACAATCTCGAATTTCATACCATGAAGATAAATTCTGAATCTTTTGAACGCATGAATAATTGCAAGCATTTCCAGCTCAAAGCTATGATATCTACTTCCGGTTTCCGTGGTCTCCTGTCGAAAGTCAAAAGCCGGATGGGATTTACGATCATTGCCTTTCTGTGATAATATGGTCCCGTAGCATCGGTTACCGGCATCGCGGTGCAATTCAGTCTCTGCATACGAGTCAGAAATAGCTAGTATCGGTGCACTTATCAAGTGTTGTTTTAGTTCGTTGAAGGCGTCAAGTTAGGTTTTCTCAAATTTAAAGAAACTCGTCTTCTCAATGAATCGTATAACGGCTCAGCAACATGGGAAAATGACCTTAAATTTCCTGAAATACGGAACCAGACCTATAAAACTTTGTACACCTTTGATATCTTCGAGTACAGGAAAATTAACAACTGCTCCTATGCTCCTATCAGTTGGCATGACACATTTCTAGCACATTCTATAACCTAAATACTCTATCTCTGTCATCAAAATATCAGATTTTGCCGGTTGCAATTCAAGCTTATTTTCATTAAAGATTCCCAACACCTCTTTCAAAATTTTCAAATGATGTTCAACAGTACTTGTTGAGACTAAAATATCATTCATATTGACGCTTACATCTTCTGACTCGATCAGTTCTTTTAATATTTTATTGGGGTTCGATTTAGACCGTCATCCGAGATGGACGTGTTTACGTGCCGCTCTGCTCGCACCTGTTGAACCATCTCAAGATTAACGTGTTACGAAGTGAGATTTTGAAGGAGGAGGAATAAAACGTTAGTCAATATATTTCACTTCGAACAAATTATTTTTATTTACTTGGCTCGACCCGAGCGGCTAGATCGAACCAAGTTGCGGGGCCTAATCGATTCTGAGCTTGCCAAAGGAGTTGCTATACCTAAGGCGGCACCCGTAGCGGGTTCATATTTTGATGCAAGAAATATTGATTCAAAAGGAAGCTGAATTAGGGAGTTGATTGTCTTTCCAAAATTGAATAATGTAATCATGAGTTGAGCTATCTACAATGTATATGTACATTTCCATAAAGTAATATAAATACAACCGAATGGAAAAGATTATGTTGCGAAAACAAATAACAATTTTTGAATGTTGTGTGCGTGTGAATGAAAATGTATAAGCGGATGTATTCGAGTATAAGAACAGTACACTTACTACTTGCTGTAACTATTTCGTGTGAGATGATCGAGTTCAAGCTGATTCCAACTGATGACACTGGTTGTGGATATTCATGAGGTTGAATTCGGAAATGTTCTATAATGTTGGATGATATTAAATACGAATTTCAATTACTATAACGCACTGACTAGATGGTAGGAATATCTCTCAAAAATCTAACTCGAGGATTTATCATTCCGAGGGCGAGAATTTAGGAATTTGAATACAAAATAGGAGCGATGGAAAACTGGACTTCGGCGGAAGAGATTTTCGTCGATTATTAATCGGCACGTGGAACTTGGGGTGAAGTCTATCAAGGTCCCTGAGAATAAAAATTCCTGTTAGGTAAAATCCGCGTATTAGGAGTTTCCTTGATCAAGCCATGTCCCCGATCAGATTCCGAATGTTCCGATTATTTCATCATAATCGCTCTATTTGAAGAGTGATGGTGTTTTTTTTCGTCATTCGGAGTGTGGGAATCACGTGATGGATTCCTGGCCGAATGCAGTTAACGTGTCTTTGTTTCCATGCTCCATAAGAAAAGTGCATACGAGGGAGAAACGAGAAATTATGAAAGACATAGAGGATAGGTGCATGTCACCTTGAAACCAGCGAAGAGTTCCATCAGCAGTTTTTGGTATAAACGTGTGCCGAAGTTCAACGTGTGTTTGAAAGAAATATTATTTGAATATTACTTAATTCATGAATTTCAGATATGGTGTATTTGTATATGAAATAGATTGGGAGTGTATTAAAATTAGTGGAAAGAAGTGCATAACATGAATGGATGCTAGAATGGAAGGTATGAGGACGAAGTGAAATCGAAGCTGATCGACCAGGACATACGCATGACAACGCACTTTCAAGTACTGCAATACACATGCATGGTATTATGGTATTGCTTCATTGACTCAGAGATGTACTTGAGAATATGTGTTCTTTTTCGGATTTTGAAGAACGTCTTTTCAAAACAATTTTTTAATGGTGACAGTATTTGTGAGTCCACGAGCTGGTCATACGAGACCGGATGTCGAAGCTGCTGACTCGCTGATCGTCCAACTTTATGATTCCTTCTCGTTTTCAGGAAGCTTACAATTCTACATGAGAAATAATGAACGAAATAATATTTTGAATATTGAGGATTGAGAGAGCGGAACAATATCGATTCTATTGAGCAATATCTTGTTTTGGTATAATTCTATAAGAAAGTGCTCTAGCTCTCCGTATATTATATAATTAGATTTATATCTAATGTAGGAACAATTCGGATCACTGTGAATGTGTTTTCATGAAAATTCCATATGTTTGAACGGAGGTATTTGACTGCCGAATCCGAATTCTTCCGATTTTTAGAGTTTAAAAAAAAACGAAATAGAAGAGTAAAGTTTTAGCTCGGCACATCACACCTCCCTACTCAAGATCAAGCATGGGGAACGGAACGTTTCCACATCGTTGGTCATGAATAAGAAAAATGGAATGTTTATATTTATTTTTTAATTCAATTAAAAAATATAATCACATTTATATCTCATAAATAATATATTATCTATTTTCTTATTTAGTAACCACAATATAGAATCTTGAACATCAATGAAAATAAATATTCTTCTTATAAATATCATTCTTTTTTCATATTTTTAAATTTGAATGGAGGAAGCACAACTCTTCCACATGTTTTGTTAGTAATCTTGATCGAGTTGCTGTCACAATATTTCCTGCTGAGGAAAACGTTTGCTATATTTGAATTACCCGAATGTAATCGGGTACCCGAAAAACTCGGGTAATTGAAAAACCCGACCCGACGGGTACCCGACCCGACCCGACCCGATAAAAACCCGATGACTCGGGTACCCGCACACCCCTAATATCTTCAGAAGAGTTGATTAAACGCAATCTGTGAATTGTGGACCCCTGTAGTTTGATAACCAGAGGTACCAGAGCAAAATCCTACATAGGATTAAAAGTCCCTAACTAGTACTACACTTCAGTGAAATTTCAAAAAGATTGAGGAGGTAAAAATTTTTGAGCTGGTACGCTTGAGAAATTTTGCCCCATATGATGAGAAGATTTCAATAGCAATATCATACGTAGCATTGAAACTTTTCATCGTCCTCAACCGGGCCTTTGTGTTATTTGGTACTTGGAGACGAAAAAACCATGAATAACTATGAAACCGTGAATTTGATTGCTGATTCATATTCCGTTCCTAGACATCCTGAATCCATGGGTCTATATCCCACAGGCATGAATTTTTCAAAATTTTCCATCCACCTGACCCAGCAATGAAATGAAATGAAATGAAACGATGAAGTGAAATGAAATGATGGAATTCACCCAAATAGAAAAAAAATACTCTTAGAGAAGTTTGCCCTGTTAATTCCCCCAAATTTGTAAAATTTTCATATATTTTCCCATGTTTTGAGGAAAAAATAAGGAAAAATCCGAGGAAATTTTGTAAGAACAGGAAAAACTTTCTTAAGGGTATCTTTTAGATTTCTGAAAGTGTTCTCAAGATGGCTCAAGATTTACCCTGCCATTGTCTAAAAGTTATCTGCAAGGCATTTTTCAGAAGTCTTATGCAATATTATTCCACTTCTCAGAGATGTCTGAATGGATAGCTTTGAGAATCAGTATTCAAGACAGACTTCAGAAGTCGTACGTAAGAAATCTTTCACAGTTCTTCCTTCAGATGTCAAAGGTATTCAATATGAAACAATATTTTTATTGAACTAAAGTACTGTATTCTGAAATACTTCTCCAACAAGTACTTGATTAATGCGACAGATCAGATAATTATTCAACACAAACAGTAATTCAGTTCCTCGTGGAAAATTATTCAAAAATATTAGTACATGAATAAAACAATCTTTAACAGCTCTATTCTTTTTTCACAGCATGACAAAGGTACAAAGTTATTGGATTTTATGAAAGAATGTATTATCAGCCCCACTTTTGTACACCTTTGATGATTTTTCAAACGGTCATCAAGTCACATGGAATGATAGTATTTTCCCAATCAACAATCTGTATAAAGTGAAATAACCAGCCACTTTGTTGAAATAAACGCTTTGTAGTAGAAGTAGGTATCCACAAAACTTTAGATGATAGAGAAATTGACTTATACATTGGGAGCGCAGTAAGTTTTCTGCACTCTGATATTACTATTGGCACGATAAATACTTATAAGGGACAGATTGTCAAAAATTACTTAGAAATAACTTCATTGAACTATGCATGCAGTTATAGATAATCATATTTGAACAAATTATTAGGTTCGTTTGCAAGAATCAGAATCAATTGAATATTTATATTGTTGCATGTGAGGTATGGTAGTGAACGAAATTCCCTGTGCTTGTAATTTGAGAGATGATTTTTCTAACGATAAGAATCTTACACTCCATTTATAACTACATGTATCATTCAATGAAGTTATGTACAAATATTTTTTGGAATCAAGTCACAGTCAAGTATCCATCATGCCAATTATCTGAAAGAATGTACTATCGCTACCACTTTTGTAAAACTCTGATGATTTTTCAGGTGATCAAGTGAAATGAAGTGATGTCATTCCTTCAATCCACAATCTGTATGAAGTGGAATGACCAGCCACTTGGTTGAAATGAATTCTTTGCGAATAAGAAGTAGGTATCTACAAAACTTGAGTCGATAAAGGAATTGACTTATATATTGGGAGCGCAGTGAGTTTTCTTTACTCTGACTACCATGAACCATTGGCACGATAGATACTTATCAGAGATATTGATTGTCAAAAATTACTCAAATATAACTTCATTAAACTATACATGTATTTATAAATAATTAGATATGAACAAATTATTCAGTCAATTTGTAAGAATGAAAATCAATTGTCGCGTGTAATTTATGGTAATGAAGGGAATTCCCTGTGCTTGTAATTTGACAGATGATTTTTTATTGCTAAAACCCTTAGGCTCCATTTATAATCACATTTATGTATTGTTCAATAAATTGTTGTAAAAATACTCTTTGGAAGCAAATCACAGTTAAGTATCCATCGTGCCAGTAGTTCATTCTCATCAGAGTAAGAAAACTCACTGCGTTTCCAATATATGTGCAAGATAATATCTTTAACGATTCGAGTCATACTTATTTGTAGACAATTTATTCCAACAAACTTACAGTTCATTTTATATTATGCACATGGTTTGAGTGAGGAAGTCATTTCACGTCACTTATCAACAAGACACTCCACTTCACTTTAAGTGATTAGGGTAACTTAATCAGAAGCTCACATATACAGGGTGGCGCAAAAAGTCTGGAAACACCTCCATAACTTTTGAACGGGGCATGATAATTGGATCAAAATTGTTTTTAATTAAAAGAGGAATCAAGGGTTATGGTAACGGGGGACTTTGAGTTCCCCAGCCCTGTAAGGGGCGCTGGGGAGAAAGGGGGCCAATATTTTGAATGAGATGGGGGGGGGGGCTGGTGATACGTCATTCGATAGTGTGTTTCAAACCGAACCCAGCGGTTTTTTGTGTTTTGAAATCGGACCATTTTTCGCTGAGTTATCGTAATTTTAATACTCTGATGTGGCGAAGTCTGGAAACACCCCCATAACTCTTGAACGGGGCATGATAATTGGATCAAATTATTTTTGAATTAAAGCAGAGATCAAGGGCTATCATGACGGGAGACTTCGAGTTCTCCAGCCCTGTAGGGGGCGCTGAGGGGGGGGGGGGGAGGGGGCCAAAATTTTTAATGAGATGGGTGGACTTGTGATACATCATTCGATAGTGTGTTCCAACCCGAACCCTTCGATTTTGAATATTGCTGGTGATAATTTCGATACGGTGTGGTTCCAGCAAGATGGGGCACCAGCTCATTTTGGCATTCAGGTGAGGCATTCCCTCGATGAGACATTTCCAAACCGATGGATTGGGCGGAGGGGAAAAATTCAGTGGCCGCCCCGATCTCCAGACCTTACGCCGTTGGATTTTTTTTGTGGGGATTCCTAAAAGATCGAGTGTACTGCACAAAACTTGCAAATTTGGACGAGTTGCGGCAGAATATCATCGACGAAACAGGGTTGATAACTCCACAAATGTTGGGAGAAGTCAAACGGAGTTTTTATGAGTGATTAGCGAGCTGTCAGGAAGTTGGAGGACACCAGTTCGAACAATTGCGATAGTGTGCCGAGCGCATGATCGTTGATGATGATCGTTCGAACCGACAAAAAAAACCGCGCGCGCGCGCGCGCGCGCGCACACACGCACGCGCACACACACACACACACCTCCTCACAACCACTCACCCACCCATACCCACACGCACCCACAAGGAATCAGGTTCCCGACACGTCCACGCCGTTGATTCTGGGTAACACCAAGATTGGGATGGAAAAAACCTCCGCTTCAAAAAAAATTTGATCCAATTATCATGCCCCGTCCAAGAAGTATGGGGGTGTTTTCAGACTTTGCCACATCAGAGTATTAAAATTACGATAACTCAGCGAAAAATGGTCCGATTTCGAAAAACAAAAAACCGCTGGGTTCGGGTTGGAACACACTATCGAATGACGTATCACGAGCCCCCCATCTTATCAAAAATTTTGGCCCCCTCTCTCCTCCCAGCGCCCCCTACAGGGCTGGAGAACTCAACGTCCCCCGTCATGATAGCCCTTGATCTCCCCTTTAATTCAGAAACAATTTGATCCAATTATCATGCCCCGTTCAAGAGTTATGAGGGTGTTTCCAGACTTTGCCACATCAGAGTATTAAAATGACGGTAACTCAGCGAAAAATGGTCCAATCTCAAAAGACAAAAAACCGCTGGGTTCGGGTTGGAACACACTATCGAATGACGTATCGCAAGCCCCCCATCTCATTTAAAATGGTGCCCCCCAGTGCCCCTTACAGGGCTGGGGAACTCAAAGTCCCCCGTTACCATGGCCCTTGATCCCTCCTTTAATTAAAAAAACATTTCATCCAATCATCATGCCCTGTTCAAAAGTTATGGAGGTGTT
The DNA here is from genome assembly GCA_018340375.1 of Gonatopus flavifemur. Classification (NCBI taxonomy): domain Eukaryota; kingdom Metazoa; phylum Arthropoda; class Insecta; order Hymenoptera; family Dryinidae; genus Gonatopus; species Gonatopus flavifemur. The sequence continues at coordinate 219,759 of JAFFJZ010000101.1, forward strand.
TCGAGACTTTTGCGCCACCCTGTATAAGTGAGCACAATGATAATGAACGCCAATGATACACGAACTTCACTTCAAAGCATTGAAAAAAACCGTGACTGCTCTTTTCTTTGATTAATCTAAATGAAATAGATCTATGTGACTCTGACATACCATGAACATGATTTCACAGAAGTCTCCTTCAGGAATTGATTTTGATGAAAAACAGGGACACTTGAAGAATCATGATGATACATTCATAACTTCCCCAATAAAAATATTTCTCTTCAAAACTTCAACAATTTCTCTGCAAAACTTCATCATCGCAATTCTGAGAGAAAGAAAGAATTTTTTCAACAGATTCATCTCCCAAAACTCTGTGAAATTCTGCATATTTCTGAAAATTTCTATTGCCAGTAAAGGTTTCTCTGTACATTTCCAACTTATTGGTCAAAGTTGTTTTGTTGAGAAATGTTGAATTTTCTCAACATTTTTCTACTTGATGACTGGTGGAAACATTTGATGAGGAAAGGAATTTTCTCCACGAATTCATACATTTCTCTGCAAACTACATTTGCAGTAAAAAATTTGAATTTTCTCTTTATTCGTCTATTCCAAGAATATTACGGCTTGTGGCGAGAGTTGAGTTTTCTATACAAATTCATACATTTTTCTCAAATCGCATTTGCGGAGATAAAGTGAATTTTTTCAAATTTTTCAATCGACTCAAAACAACTTAAGTAAAATTCACTAGTAGGCCTCGAAAAAGCCTCTCTCCCACGACCCACTCATTTTTCCTTTCGGAGGATTCTGAATCGGTTAGTCTATATCTGACGGGCACGAATTTTTTGAAATTTCCTATCGATTTGACCCAGCACTTGGAAAAATTTACAAGTTAAGGTCGAAAAAACCTTTCTCCTACGATCTACTCATTTTTCGTTTCATAAGATTCTGAATCGATTGGTCTATATCTTACAGGGACGGACTTGCAAAATTTTCTACCGATTTGACTCAGCACTCGGAAAAATTTACAAGTTGAGGTCAAAAAAATCCCCTCTCCCACAACCTATTCATTTTTCGTTCCAGAAGATTCTGAATTGATTGGTCTATACCAGGGGGCATAATCTCAAATGCAACATTCTCAAACGGATTTCAGCGCTGCCGTACGGTAGTACAGTGAATTATTCACCATAGATACCACTAACACAAACAATGAACAAATCACACCGATTTTCGAATTGGTGTCAGTGTATACATGTAAAATAGTTCACTGTACTACCGTATGGCGGTGCTGAAATCCGTTTGAAAATTTTCTATTCGAGATTATGCCCCCTGGTCTATACCTCACGAAAACGAATTTTTCAAAATTTTCCATTGCGATGATTCCCATAAGTGGTACTTTAAGATTACTGTAATCATCTCGGAGATTCGCTGATGTGATAGAGGCTTTGCTTCTCACTCGCAGGACCCGGGTTCAATCCTCAATGAGGAAAGTTCCTGAAAATGGACTTTCAATGTGGTGTTTCTTCCGTAATGTCATTCAAGTCGAACTGGGAGGAGATTTGTAGAGATAAACTCTGAACAAAAATTTTTTTCCTCAAACAAAAGTGAATAGATAAAACAGAGATTTGTAGAGTGATGCAGAAATATGCAGAGAAGTATTTAATGTAATATGGAGATTTGGCGAGTTTTTTACGAATTTTGTGGAGAAATTCACAAAATATTACGAAGATTGGAAGAATTATGTACAATTTTGCAGAGTAATGCAGAAATTTGTAGAGTAATATTTATGGTTAAAAATTCTGCAAATTTCTCAAAGCGTCCGAAATCTGACAGTTATGTAGAAAAATCTGAAGAGTTTCGAAGAATTTTGAAGAGAAATATTTTTATTGTAGTTGTAATATTTTCTAGTTCACTTCTTACACGTAACATAATGTAAATAATTTTTCAGTGGAAAGCACAAAATAATGAATTCAAACCAAAATATAATCTTATCACAAAAATCACATTAATCTCATGTTTTATTAGATACAAAACAAAAACAGATTCCAAAAGTAGGGTTATGTCTCTGAGTTATGTTTATTGAAATCACTTCTTTAAGCACTGTCAATTTCATCACTTATATTTTACGGGAATGAATTTTGACAATTCTTCAGCGTGATGATTCCGATATGTAAAAGTACGAAGAATGTGTAGTTTGAATGTAGCGGGTCAACTTCCATGGTACAACCGCCAGGGGACTGGTGGAACTGTTTACTAGCAAATGTGTTCATCAAATAAGCTCTGAATTTCAAAATGCGGAATTGCTACGTTGGCAAGGTGTTAGATTTCGGTAGGTTAGGTAGGTAGGTAGGACAGATTCGGTTCCCCGTTTAGGTTAAAAACTTTTCACCATCGCCAACAAAGTTATTCCAAACGATAATGATTAATGTGTGTCATATTGCCTTTCTACCAAACACCATAGTGAAGTGAAGGTTGATGTTATTTTTTTTTTATAACAGTTTATTTTTTTCCGTGTATTAGGATTTTGCCAAACAATTTTTTGATTAATGCTTTGTAAAAATGCAACAAATCCAGTGTAATTTTTTGAAACTAAGTTGAATTGAATTGGCAAGTGAATTCACAAAGCAGCATATTAAAATTACGAAACATTTGCAACAGAATTGGTTTGATAAAATTACAACATTTGCATTGGAATTTCGCCAAACTAATTCTTGATAGATGTTTTGTAAATTTTGGAAAATATTTTGTAATTTTTCTAAATAAAATTGTAAAAATTTGTGTGGTAAATTTACAACAAAGAATTTCAAAATTACTTTTTTGTTGTGCGTGAAAACTTCCAACGTTTTTTTTGTAAAATTACTATAGAAACTTTTAACAGTGTAGGGAGAAACTCACATGGTAAGGTTATGTGTCATATGCTATTAACAAAATCACCATACTTTCTAGTAAAGATTGACAGAATTCTGTTTTTGACTGATGGATAGTATACACTGTAAAAAAATTACTTGTCAATTACCTATACACTGTAAAAAACATTTTCTGTAGATTACCTATATCGAAAGTGGAAAATCACAGTTTGTTAAAAAATTACTACTCTCAGCGCAGGAGAAATACATTCACTTGTAGAAGTGCTACGCTCAATGTTGTAATATCACAACGATTTTGTGAATTGTTCATGCTCAGCATAGGCAATTTACCTCGCCTATAATAAGTAATGTTCCTACGCTGAGCGTGAACAATTTACACAATCATTGTGATATTACAACATTGAGAGTAGGACTTTTACAAAAAAAAATGTATTTCTCCTGCGCTGAGAGTAGTAATTTTATAACAAACTGTGATTTTCCAGTTTTGATATAGGTAATCTACGGAAAATGTTTCTTACAGTGTATCAAAATATAATACATAATATTTAGGTAATATTATCACCTACGCTGAGCGTGAAGATTTTACAAGGTCATGGGATATTACAACGCTGAGTGTAGGTTTTTTATGACCTGAGTGTATTTTCCCTACACTGAGTGCAATGCTTTCACAAGCAACTCTGGTTTTCAATTTTGATATAGGTAATTTACAAGTAATTTTTTTTTCCGTGTAGTAGTTTTGATAACAAAATATAGTATGTACAACCTCACTGTGCGATTTTGTTCTAACTTTATTGCAAAGCGCAGGAACTTTTGAATCAAGTTTCTTCTGCGTGCATTGAAAAAAGTTCAGAAATATTTACATGATTATCATTATTATAACAAAATCAATGAGTATTCTGATCAATTAATATTTATTGAAAATCCATATACTATTCAACAAAATAAAGAAAAAAAATAATACAAGAAATTCATTAGTATAGTGATTCAATTTGAGGCAAAATGAAAATTCCTTATTTCTACTCTTCAATTCTCCCACGGTTTAAACTCTGAACATTCAAAATGATCTGCTATTATGAAATTTTTATTTTTGTTATGAACCTTTTGTTATTCGAGAACTTTCGAAAAGAATGAAACACACTCACCAAATCAATTGAGGATGCTTATCTTGGGAAAAATTGAATTTCCACAATTTCACAACCAACACGTTTGATTTTGATTTTATATAATTGTTGAAAAATGAATATCATCTGCAACAGAACCCAAAATTTCGAATCTTTAGTTTCACAGAATTATATATAATTGAATATGATAAATTAAATAAATCTATAAGAAATTGAAAAAACACTTTAAAAATCAATTTTGACGTTAGTTCATCACATACCTGAATATCAGCAACTGTACCAATTTAGATGAAAACTCGCGTGATTAATATTATATTAATATAATAATTTTACGGAATATTGCATCAATCTTATTTTGAATAAGATGTTTCACAGCAAAATTCAGCCCATAAGACTTGAATAATCTTATACTTTGGGACTGTCGTCGAAAAACTTGGTTGATTTCTGACATTGAACTGGGAATGAAATGAAAACAGCCAAGGGGCCAAGAACCATAAACAAATGAATAAAGATACTAGCAAATCACGCGCACATCATCGCATGTTACATGTACTCCCACTATGCGCACTAACTATCCTATCTGGGAGCATATTTGCGGGCAGTTTGAGCGCGATACTTTAGTGTGTCCGCAAGATACCGGCGAATCGCGCGCACAGTCCCGCATGCGTGATAGGCTCAACCTTGGCGCGCAGACAATGCTATCTGGGGCATCTCTGGTCAAATCCATGTGCGTCGCTTTTTGTTGCGTGAATCGCGAGTGGAGTTGCGCGCAACTAGCTTGCATCTTATGCGCGTGAAATGCGTCGTGCGACGGTTGCAAGGGGTATGAGAGTGAATCCTCTACCTTTTGTCGTATTATTCAAACGCACTGTATTGATAAGAATAACTTGAGGAAATTTTTTTCAACAATTAATCCGTGGAAATACGCAAGAAATTGTGTTTCAAATTGAAAAAAAAATAATTTCTAGATTGAACTGATATTCGAACATCAAGGGATTTTAGAAGACAGAATTCAATCCACCGCAAATTCAGATATTGAATGTTATCCTTCCTCCAACGGGTATCGAACCTCTGACCGAAACCTATCTACAGACATTCCAACCCTACCTAACCTATGCCCTAACGACCTCAGCTAAACCGACAACGCTGATCGCGTGGTCGAAGGGAGCTTACATATATTTGTAATCATTTCGATTGTCCAAATTTATAGCAGGTGTTCAGTGTACGATGTTATATGCAATTTTACATTTTCATGTATGAGGAATTCCATCCTATGAGTTATATAAATTGAAATATTCAAAATTTGAGGCAGGATTTGAAAACTGTAGAATTCAAATGCAGTTATAACGAAATTTTCACGGACTCTGTGCTCTTTCGATGAAGTACGGAGATTTTTGATTTCTCGGAAAATTTAGATATCTCACAAACGCTACGTTCCAACATCTTTGAATTCAACATGTTTTCCAAGTCTGGAAGAGGCAAATATCTGGAGAAAACCCAGACAATACGAAACTCTTCAAACTAACATTTATGTTACCTTCAAGAGATTTGTGCTACCTGGAAAATGAATCATAATGTTATTATAGCGATTTGAAGTTATCGAATTCGGAATAACTGAAATTCCCAAAATTCTAACTCACTATAACTCCAGGACGGATGGCACCGAAACGATTGATTTCTTCTCATGAGAAGAGATTCCTGAAGGAATCTCTCCTCCCTAACTCCAAAACGGTCTTGTATCAAAAGATGTAAAACGCAGCGTTTGTGAGAAATCTAAATTTTTCGAAGAATTCGAAAATCTTCATACCTCAAAAACTTGGCCTGTTCAGAATGAACATATGGGATAGTACAGAGTTGAATGAAACAATCAGACATTAATTGTCCACAAATTGTTGGAACAATAATTGTCTTTTGAACAATCGTTAAGAAATCCTGTTCTCCAACAAGAGATAAATTTCGAATAACCTTGATGCATACTGATCATTTGCAATTGTATTTCTCTTATTTCTGTCTTTTTTATTAATCATTTCAATAACTGCATTCTGGGACTAAATTTGCGGACACTCTAGTATGTATATTCTTCATTCAACAATTTTCTCACCACACTGCTCGCAACTTGCGTACAAAATATTCACGCAATATCCAATCATCTCACTCTCAGAAAATCACCTTCAATCCACAGACTCCTGCAAGCGATGTGAAAGTGGATTCGGGAAGGAATTGCGCAAAATATGCACTAGCTCTTCGCACGCGGTTTGTGGGCGACCGTATGGATCACAGGGAGAATGTACGCAAATCACACGCAACATCCCGCGTGCATAACGGTCATTCATTGCTATTGTCCTGATCCCATATCCGGTTTTAGAAATATTTCATTTAGTAAAGGCAGGTAACTGGAACCATATAGATATATTTAATATTTGTATGTATACTATATACTACATTATTTAAAAAAAAAAAACAAGCTTCAGTTTGTGGTTAGACGTTCGACCGTGCGCTTGTAATTTTATTTTTTCAAAAAATTTCCTGTGCAAAAATGCCGAGAGTGAGTGAAATTTCGCGAGAAGACCGTCAAAGTGGAAGGACCTATTTGTGTCGATCAAAAAAAAGATCAAACCCAATAAAAAAATGAAAGATGAGGCTACCACAAAAAGTGCTCCGTCGAAGAAAATGAAACTAAATACGAGTGCTAGTGTACCGGAAGATGTTGAAGAACATTTTAGAATCATCGATTTTTTGCTTGTGTTCTCAACCATCGCAAGTTCAGTAAAATGTGCTCAGTGCGATGGTTCAATTGAGTTCAAGTGCTGTAAAAAAGAAGGACTTGGCTTCCAAATCCAAATCAAATGTTCAAATAGAGCGGCCGGATCTAACAACCAGCCGCGCGCTCGAAAAGCCGTAAAAGTATTGTCCAAGCCGTGACGTCACACACCAAAATTAACAATTGGAATTTCGAAAAACAAAGAATGCCAGGTGATAGGTCTTGAAAAATCAACCCAAGTCTCTGTTTGTGATTTTTTTCTGTAATCAGTAGTTTCTTCGTGAAAAAATGAAAACTGAAAATATTTGCGGTCTGAAAATCAATGTTTTTCAACATTGAACTCGCTGTAACTTTTTATTCTCCAACGTATCGAGATGGATTTTATCAACTTTCATTCGTGAGACCTTCCCGAAGACGATGATGTTGAAAAAACTCGCAAAAAATCATTGAAAATTATTCATTTTTTAATCCAATCATCTTTTTCAAGCTTCGTATTAAAGGAGTGATGAATAAAGTTCAAGCAGGAGAAAACTTCCAGCGACAAAGTTGTTCGTTAGTGCATCAACCAACTTTGTGGAAAATTTCAGATCAATCAAGCTATTAGTTTGAAAGATACAGCGATTCATTCATCAGCGCGTAACCTATATTCTTTATGATTCCTAAATAGTTGCAGGTTAACCGTAAGAGACTGTATGAAACACGAGTCCACTCGATTCCTCAATACAGGTTTATGTTTTTTGTGTCGAATAATTCGAATATCAAGCTATTCTTACATGATGGATTCTTTATTATAAACAAATAAACCAGTTGTTCAGAACAATGTTATGAACGAAAGCTTGATATTTGAGACAAATTGTGTAAACAAACAAGCTTCTTCTTTTTGTTGAGGAATAAATCATGTATGAACTATGTTTCCAATACTACGATTATTTATTTATATCATCAATTATAATTATATCCAAAAGATGGAATTTTCTTTTGATAATGAATTGTATCCGTGTCTCAATACTTCAATTTCCTGATAAAGGAACATTGAGTAAAACATCATTCATACAAGATTTATTCCTTATCCTTCTAATGTATCACTGAGGATAACATGTCCCATCAATGAATAACGGTAAACATTTTTGAAAAAGTCATATACTCATTTCCAGGATTCGATGAATATCAGGTATTGAAATTTGTTCAACCAGTTTAGTTCAAGGTGATTCATAAACTTTCGAATGAATAAAATGTGAAATTTTATAGAGCTTTCAAATGAAACAATAATTGAGGAGCTGGATCGAATAACTCGCACAAGTATAATGCAAGAGGTCCCGTCGTAGGTCGAAAAAAAAAGTCGGAATTTTGGGAATGTAAATATACTCAGTGGTAGAGCTTGAAAAATCAATCGAAGTTACTCTTTACGATTTTTTTGTATGATTGACGATTTTCGAGAAAAAAATCACAAACCATCAATTTTTTCACACCAAAAATAATTATTTTCCAACATTCAACTCGCTCTAACTCGGTCATTTTTCAATGAATCAAAATGAATCTTGCGCGTTTCGATTCGTGAGACTTCCCCTAAGATGCGAATGTAGATAAAGTTCGTAAAAATTAATAACAAATTAATAAATTTCTAATACGAAGTAAAAATCACGTTTTTCATGCTTTGTATCAAAGAAGTGGTGGGGGAAGTACGAAGTACAAAAAACTTCCAGCGAGAAAGTTGTTCGCTAGTGTTTGAACTAACTTTGTGAAAAATTTCAGATCGATTCGACTAATAGTTCGCAAAATACAGCCATTTATTCATTAGCGCGCAGCAACAATTTTTCATAGCTTTCCGTCGTTTATAGGATGAATATCCGCGTCCGCGGCAAACGTGGTATTCGCTCGATTTCTGATCGTAGGTTTGTCTTTTGGGTCGAAGAAAACGAATATTGGATTATTCCTATGAATAAAATTCATGATCGATGCCTTATTACAAATAATTTAATTGTTCAAAAGGTCTTTACAAATCAACTATTGGTATTAAGGGAAGGCTATTCGGATGAAAAAAGTTTCTTGTCTTGCGAGAAATATGTTTGGTGCGGAACATTTTTCATTGTTGTTTTTTATTCGAATATATTTATTTATTCACATAATCTATTTTCCACATGTACATTTGTTTATTTTTTTCTCGTTTACTGCTAGGTTTATCTGTAATTTGTTCTTCTTTTCATCTTTATTACAGCTTTTTCAAAACAATCTTGATACTTTGTTATTCCTTCACTACTCAAATATTGCATCAACGATTTGACATCATTCATTTTTTCTTTGCTCAGTCCAGTTCCTTCTGCTCGTTCAGTTTAAAGTAAATCAGTTGATTTGTAAAGACCTTTTGAACAATTAAATTATTTGTAATAAGGCATCGATCATGAATTTTATTCACAGGAATAATCCAATATTCGTTTTCTCCGACCCAAAAAACAAACCTACGTCCAGAGATCGAGCGAATACCACGTTTGCCACGGACGCGGATATTCATCCTATAAACGACGCAAAACTATGAAAAATTTTTGCTGCGCGCTAATGGATAAATGGCTGTATTTCGCGAACTAGTCGAATCGATCTGAAATTTCCCACAAAGTTAGTTCAAACACTAGCGAACAACTTTCTTGCTGGAAGTTTTTTGTACTTCGTACTTCCCCCACCACTTTTTTTGATACAAAGCATGAAAAACGTGATTTTTATTCGTATTGAAAATTCATTAATTTGTTATCAATTTTTACGCACTTGACCTACATTCGCACCTTTGGGGAAGTCTCACGAATCGAAATTCGCAAGATTCATTCCGATTCATTGAAAAATGACAGAGTGAGAGCGAGTTGAATGTTGAAAAATAATCATTTTTGGTGTGAAAAAATTGATGGTTTGTGTTTTTTTCTCTCGAAAATCGTCAATCATAGAAAAAAACCGTGAAGAATAACTTGGATTGATTTTTCAAGCTCTACCACTTAGTATTTTTATATTTCCAAAATTCCGACTTTTTTTTCGACCTACGACGGGATCTCTTGCATCAAACTTGTGACGCGGCCCGAGCGCTCGGCGAGTTATTCGATCCAGCTCCTCAATTCAGAATACAAAAAGAGAATTGAAAATGAAAACAATGAATGAAATAATCAGAAGAAAATGAGAATTCTCATTTTCTTCGTTGCTTTTTCGAACCGTCTGTTCCTGATTTTTGGGTTTTACTAGTTTTGCTTATAGCTTCTATCGACGATTTGTTGAATAAACCATTAAAAAACTCTTGCCCACTCATACTCGAATACTTCATTAACGCTTGGACATCATTCAATTTTTGTTGACTTATTCCGACCGAATCAGCTAATGGTGTATTCAACAAATCATCAAAAACAATATTTGATTCCAGAGTGTGACTTCTCAGTTTTCCACTATAATCATAAAACAACTCAATTTGTTTATTTGGAAAATATACCATTTTTACCGCATTTCTGATGTGCAAATCTGTCGGTTTTTTAATTCCATCTAATAAAGTTTCAAGATTTTTAACCGTACACGCAGAATCTTTTATTATTTTGAATGGTGGTTTGCTCGCATTTTGAATTATGTCATAGTATTCTTCATCGGTTTCTATGGTCTCTATTTTTTTCTTTTTTTGTCCATACATCCCAAAATTGCGGTCACATGAACAATAAGAATGTCCACGTACAGGAAATGAATGTTGGATCTCAATCTGTAATTTCTCAGACAACAAAGACAAAAAATGCATGACCAAATTATTTTTATTTCGCCCTCCACAACCATCCGAAAATAGATAAATTTTATCTTAGTAAGAGATTTCCAATTCGCGACAAATTGTATCATAGAGGAGATTGCACACCGTATTTGCTCCTTTTTTGTATTTGCCTTCGATAAAAAAATACATATAACTATTTTTCTGATCTCCAAAAGTATTAACATTGAAAACGTGCAACCATATGAGTCGTCGATAAAATTGATCTGAGACCGGAATTTTCGGAAGAGGCAAATTCTTGCCAAAATCGAATTTCAGACATAAAACCTGATTTTCAGCGAGCATAGATTTTTTTTAACAATTTGTGTTGGTCTACAAGTTCTTTGTGTTTCATCAAATCTTCATCATTTGCATCATTTTTATATTTGAAACAGAAGTTACAAACGTCAGTACGTGGCTTTGAAAACGTGAAATTCAAATTATGATCAAAATATTTGATATAAGTTGATTCGCTTAAGGGAACATTCGAATCGCCCGCTTTACTGGTATAATACTCGAGAAACAAACTGTACAATTTAGTTAACGTTAAATCAGGATTATGAAAATACTGCAATCTTCACGCTTATAATGGGACTCCGGATGAGGTATAGACGAGCAATGTTCTAGAATCATTTTTTTCACGTCAGCAGTCAATCGAATCGAACTCTCCTTGCTTCCTTTACCTCGGTTATCTTCTAGAGACTTGTTATTTCTCATTTTATTCTGGATTATAGCGAGTCTGGATTTATCAATTTTCAGCAGAGAACATAAAAAGCTTCGACACACTGATAGATGGGTTGTTTGATGATGACAAAAATATTCCCACGAAGTAATTTTATTCATTCTTCCTTCCGATGAATTTGGTGTTTTCATCAACATCATTCCACGCAATAAACAATTTTGAGCGGTATATTCGCCAGTTGATTTCCAAAAGACATGAAACAACTCTTTTTGCTGCGAGATTTCAATTTTTTTGTAACATTCCTTCCCGCAGCAAGATTGAACGTTTTCAAACTCTTTTGCCACGACAGTCTTGTTGAAACGGGATACACACTCATTGCCCTAAGATTAAAAACAGATTTTCATTGCAAGAATTTCCAGGAAAAGGATATCAATGTTTTGAAACCATCAATCATCTAAGAAATCTCGTTTCTACATTCATATAACTTACCTTGTTTCTTGCTGTTTTTTTCTCATTTTGTTCCCGATTACTCTTATTTCTAGTTCGTTTTCTTGCATTGATTGAACTTTCCGCAACGGACATCTTTCAGGAATCAAAACAAGAGGATATTTATGTACGCTGTTAAATAAGTAGATAATTTTCAGATAATAATTATTTCAATATAGCGAAATTTCACTGAATCAAATTCAGAGGATATTTTAGCATAATCAGTTAACGTCACAACTTACACTCATCTGTAAACAAAAGAAAACTGAAAAACAATACAACAACGGATGAACCATACAATATGCACACGTTCGGCTTCCTTTTGTTTACGAATGAGTGTGAGCTGCAATGTTGGCTGATTAGATAAAAATATTCCCTGAATTTGAATCAGTGGAATGTCACTATATTCAAATAATTATCATCCGAAAATTATGTATTCAAAACATTGATGTTTTTTTCCTGGGAATTCTCACGATAAAAATCTGTTTGTAATCTCAGGGGAATAAATATGTATCTCGTTTTAACAAGACAGTTGTTGCAAAAGAGTTTGGAAACGTCAAATCGTACTGCAATAGGAACTGTTATGAACAAATTGAAATCTCGCAACAAAAAGAGTTGTTTCACGTATTCTGGAATCAACTGGCGAATATACAGCTCTAAATTGTTCACTGCGTTGAATGATGTTGATGAAAACTCCAAAATCGTCGGAAGGAAAAATATTCCCGTCAATGTTCCTTCATCAGGAAATTGAAGTATTGAGACACCGATACAATTCATCATTAAAAAAAAATTCCATCTTCTGGATATAATTATAATTGATGATATAAATAAATAATCGTAGTATTGGAAACATAGTTCATACATAATTTATTCCTCAACGAAGAGAAGAAGAAACTTGTTTGTTTACACAATTTGTCTCAAATATCAAGCTTCCGTTCATAACATTGTTTTGAACAACTGGTTTATTTGTTTATAATAAAGAATCCATCATGTAAAAATAGCTTGATATTCGAATTATTCGACACAAAAAACATAAACCTGTATTGAGAAATCGAGTGGACTCGTGTTTCATACAGTCTCTTACGGTTAACCTGCAACTATTTAGGAATCATAAAGAATATAGGTTACGCGCTGATGAATAAATCGTTGTATCTTTCAACCTAATAGCTTAATCGATCTGAAATTTTCCACAAAGTTGGTTGATGCACTACCGAACAACTTTGTTGCTGGAAGTTTTCTCCTGCTTGAACTTTATTCTCCACTTTTTGATTACGAAGCTTGAAAAAGATGATTGGATTAAAAAACCACTTTGGATTGAAAAATTAATAATTTCAGATGATTTTTCGCGAGTTTTTTCAACATTATCGTCTTCGGGAAGGTCTCACGAATAAAAATTGATAAAATTCATCTCGATACGTTGGGAAATAAAAAAGTTACAGCGAGTTTAATGTTGAAAAACATTGATTTTCAGACCGCAAATATTCTCAGTTTTTATTTTTTTACGAAGAAACTACTGATTACAGAAAAACATCACGAACGGAGACTTGGGTTGATTTTTCAAGACCTATCACCTGGTATTTTTTGTTTTCCGAAATTCCAATCTTTAATTTTGGTGTGTGACGTCACGGGTTGGGGAATACTTTTACGTCTTTTCGAGCGCGCTGCTGGTCGTTACATCCGGCCGCTCAATTGTGATCCACGCTTCATACCGTCGAGTGAGAAAACTGGTCATTGCTATGAAATCAACACTCGTTTTGCCTTTGTAATGCGTACATTAGGTTCGGGTTTAGCAGGCTGCAATAAATTTTGCGGGCTCATGGACATAGCGAGTAGTTTTCTATCAAAACCATCTTATTTGGATCTCATGAAATCTATTTGCTGCAGCATCAAAACGACTGCTGAGAAATTCCTTGTCTCCGCCGCAGACGAAGAAAAACAGCTAACACGTGCAAATCCGGAGTCAGACACTTTGATCGTTTCTGGTGACGGCACGTGGCAGAAGCAAGGCTTCAGCTCTTCCTTTGGCGTCACTTCCTTGATTGGATATTGGTCTGGAAAAGTTATTGATATTTTCGTAAGTAGTTCGCACTGTCAGGCTTGCAAATTATGGAGAAATCAATTAAACACTGATGAATTTAAAGATTGGTACGAAGAACATGTTGAAAAAGATGAATGCCAAGCCAATCACAGCGGACCATCAGGTAACATGGAAGTAAATGCTGTTATCGAACTGTTTCGCCGATCAGAAGAAAAATACGGAGCGAAAATCAGCAACTATATTGGAGACGGAGACAGTGAAACTTACGGCAATTTAGTAAAAGCTAAACCTTATGGTAAAAATTTTATTATAAATGAAAAAGAATGTGTAGGTCATGCAAAAATAAATGGGTAAACGTCTACGTGATCTAGTAAATAAAACTGTAGAAAATGAAGTTGTAAAAACCGGAAAAGATGCTGGTAAAACAAGGCAAAGTAAATTACTCGGTGGCAAAGGAAAGCTCACTGGAAAAGTCATTGATAATTTGAGTCGATACTACGGAGCAGCAATCAGACATAATTGTAATTCGTTAGAAGGAATAAAAAATGCAATCTGGGCAACGTTCTACCACCAGCAGTCAACAGACGATAACCCTCAACACCATAAGTACATGAGCGGTGAGAACTCGTGGTGTTCATATCAGAAAGCTTTGGCCACCACAGGAGTGGAAAATTTCAATCATGACTACACTCCACTTCCAGAAGATGTCATAGAAGCGATCAAACCGATTTATGAAGATTTGAGTAAAGACGAACTTCTAAAAAGGTGTCTTGGAGGTTTTACCCAAAATGCCAACGAAAGTTTGAACCAGCTGATTTGGAGAATCGCACCGAAAAAATTATCTGGCAGCAGACAAATTGTTGAATTTGCGTCTTATGTAGCTGCATGCACATTCAATGGAGGTGCTGGTAAGCTTCCAACTTTTCTGTCTGACATGGACGTCAATGTCGGCCCAAGCGCTCACGAGAATGCATCATCCACGGACAGCAATCGCATTGATAGGGCCGAGTTCCAAGCTGTGCAGCAGAGCAAAGAAGCCAGGATAAAACGAAGACTTGAGAAAAAACAGGCTGAAGACATCGACAATGCTGAAAGATGTGTGCTGTATGGAGCTGGAATTGATGATTCTATGTAAGTTCGAAAAAAAATTTTTTTTCTTCACTTTTTTGCTTCATAAACTTTAAACGCGTTTTTCTCAAAACTACTTTTTCAAAGTCCGTGTTCACTGCCATTTGAAAACTGCTCGACCGATTCATTTCAAACTTTGTACACATTCTCTTCATATAAAATACCTCCCCCCTACGTTTAGTAAAAATTTTTTTGTTTACATTAAGAGTGTTTCCCACCCACAAAATGGCGGAAATTTTAGTCGAAGATAACGGTTCACACTTTAGATGGCCGCCAAAAATTTTTAAATAAAAAAAAAATAATCAGAGAACGTTGTGGGAAAGATTTGATTACAATTTGACTAAATTTTCATGGTTTTTCATTCCCAGATGACTTCCGGCCGAGTTACAGTGAACACCGCAAATTGTTGTTTTTTCAAGACGTCCTGGGGAAAGCTCTGTCACGGGCTAATGGTTTAACATTTTTGCATGAAAAATCTACAGAACATAGTCAAAACTATGCTCAATAATGTATAGAAGGTTTGAATAAAATTGCTCAATCGATATTTGAGATAAAAAAATCACAGAAAAAGTGTTTTTTTTACGCTGAAACCCTTACCCCTCCCTTAAAAGAATACAAATATAATTTTCAAGTGTTTAACCATGAAAATACACCCGAGACGGATTCATTGACTGATTCTATTGATTCAAATTTCAATGTCATTTATTGAATGTTATTGACCCGGAACGTTTGAAACAATTTGGTGGTTTTTCAGAGGAAAAATCTAAGATTGCACTACCTCAATGCACGTGCTTAAAGAGAATTGGAACAGTAAAAGTACAACTTGGATGTGAATTCAGTCCGATTCCCGATTACTTCCACTGTTTATACGCTTCTGCAAGAATGAATTCCCATCACAGCATGAATAGATCATGACATAATAATGTTAATACTATTATATGAGTATGTTTATCCTTAAAGCAACAGTATGTGTCGTTCGAGTGTTTTCCAGAGTCATTCAATACAAAATATATCTCGATCAACCTAGTATTCACACTATAAGTGAATTGAATTTTCGTTAGAATAGCCATTTTGTGATGAATAGGATGAGTCGTGTTTCACATTTGTTTTTGATTATCACATTCCCCATTTGGCAATTCACAAATTACTTTGAACATGGCAGCTTAGTATGAATGCAATATGCAAGAAAATATCATCACAGGGTCATCCCATGTTAAATCAACCAAAATTCTTCAATTTTTCAACTCATCATCTCAGATTTCGATGAAACTTCGTGATTTCTGGTTTTTTCAAAATGAATTTTTGAATATTTGAATTTGAAGCTCTATGACTCAATTAATCAGGTTTACCAGAAATCACACTGTTTTATGGAATAATTAATTTCTCACGCACTATATGATATTTTCTTCTGAAAATTGGTGGGTGTCACAAGTCAATCATGTAGATTCCAAGGAAAGATACATCAACGACCGGAAGCTCATGAAAAAGAATAGACGACATTTTTACCCTTTGAATTTTACTATTTTCGAACAAAATGTGTGTATTTGGGAAAATGCTAATATCTCGAGTCCCCAACCTGGGAAGAAGCTGAATTTCTTTTTCATTACTCGTGAAACTATAGACTTTGTATAGAAACGAAGAAATGAATGGCTTTTTGCTCCCCTGTGAGTTTATGATAATAAAAGTGCATGAGTTTAGAATTGTTATTTTCACGTTCCTCCTTTACCCGTGGTATTTTGTACTCCCCGTGGAATGAAAACACGAAATTGTACTAGAAAGATAAGACTACCCATTTTGGTTATAAGTGAAACCATTTTTTTCAAAAACCCTGCTGGCAGGGAGGGGGGGCCCTTGTTAAAGTGTCTGATAGGATATGATAGGAATTATTTCTATCATTGAGGAGTATGTTTTTGGCGCATATTTTTAACATAGAACTTCAGATATTCAACAACTGAACCATCCGAAATGAATCACGCATTTTATGAACGAGTGGATGGGGGCCGAATCAACGGAAGGCCAAATCAACGAAACCATTGGTTGCAAAGGAAGAGATGTATAATGTATGTCTCATTCTTCACAACTAACGGTTTCGTTGATTTGGCCCCCATCCGAACGAGTACCTTTTGATATTTTCATATCTTTTGATATTTTTAACAAGTCGCATTGGGGATGAAATTTAAGTCATTCTATAATATTCTATGCGATTTTTCATAAACCAGGACTATTCTAACTTATGTTATATCAGGCTGGGATGATGTTTCATCCGGTTTACCAAAAAATTGTTCCATGGCATTGTATCTGATCAATAATATGTGAAGAATCTCAACAAAATTTTGTGAATGATAACCTGTATGAATAAAAATTCGACGGGTTGTATGACGATACATATGATTCTACCATATTCTATACGATTTTTCACAAATCCGGGCTATCATCACTTTTGTGATATCAGGTTGTTATGATGTTCTATCCGGTTTACCAGAAAGATGTCCTATGGTATTATTTCTGAACAAAAGCATCTCCAAAATCTGAACAGAATTTGGTATGATCTTTTATCATAATTTCCTCACAATCTGTGAATAATAACCCATATGAAATCAAAGTCGAAATAACCTGTATGAAATTCATGACGATTCATATGAGAATACAGAACTGAGGTCTATCATAGTGTATAAGGGTCCTTCAGAATCAATGATGTTCTATGTGAATTATCAGCCCTGTTGAAAAGGTCTGATGAAACCACATAAGAAACATTTGAACCAGATATTTTTATCAGAAATTGATGAGTATTTGTCCCAGGAATTCCTCATTCATGCTTATTCAATTTGATATTCCATAATCATCAAGTTTCCACGAGTATCTTATAAAAGTATTCTTACTTCTCCTGTTATTTATGAGCAGTACTGGACTAACGTCAGTTGTTATCAGCATGGAAGAGGATTAGCTGGAATCAGTTAACATTGGATTCTATGAGATTTCAAACGCTTTTTGAAAACCTATCATTTCATCAGCATCCTCCTTTTGTGCTATCCAATGGTCTGATTTATTCTTCTTCATGATTTTTACGGGGATTTTTACAGTATATGAAATTTCATATACGTATGTGGAATTCGTTATACATTTTCATGATGATTTCCACGCCTTCTTCTGAACTATATTAGTGAGGTCAAATGAGTATTTCCAGATCTTCTTCTGAACTATGCCTGTGCAAAAAGAACAATAGAAACCGATAGGCGAAATCCTAATGGAATCAATGATATTTTATCGTTTTCTATGCGGTTAGTGTCACAGTACCTATAGGGTTTCTATGAGACTCTAAGAGGATGTTCCATGGATTTCTATCAGCATGACCGGCAAAACGTGATTAATACTCATAGGAATAAAATATCTTATCGGTTTCTATGCGGTTGGTGTCACAGCACCTATGGGAATCCATGGGAATTCATCGGACTTTTCGGACAAGGATATCAATGAGGTTCAATGAGCATTATTACTTGGAATACTTACCATCGTCAAAAGGACACAATCTGCAATAAACCAATGAAACCAATAGTTTATCCCCAGTTATAAGTTATACATTACAATGTCTATAATACGTTTAAATTCACTTCGAAGTTTTTACTATTTGAAATAAATACACATGTTGATGACTTATGAAAGAAATAATCGTAAACTTAATTACGAGATCGGAAAGTATGATTCGCAACTCGGAAATGATAATTGATAATATAATTCTATCATATTATAATCTCATGAATAGCCCAAAAACTTTGGATATGCTTGAGGTTTAAAACTGATTACTAAATAGATATTGTATCCAATGAGTGCTTATACAGCGCGAAGAGTGCATTTATATTGGGCATCGATAGTTTCAAATAAATTGCTTATGTACCACAAAATGTCTCGTGTAATATCCAATTATGTGTTCCATAAAAAACAATGATATCATAAAATAATGAGACCTACCGGCAGTGAAAACAACAAGTCCCTCTTCAAATACGTCACCCTTCTGAATTTTGAATTTCTTTTTTGGTTGGTTTTCCTGAAATTTTTTTATGGCACTAACTTCTCCAATGTCGAATGTTTGTGATTTGATGTATTTCACGTACGCGAACATTGAAATTATAAATACTTCATAAATTCACAACTCGAATATAAGGCTACCAACCTACAGATCCCAGGGCAAAACATCCCGGACAAAATATTCCGGACAAAAGATCCCAAGCAATTTGACCCCCGTACAAAAAAATCCCATAATCAAAAATATCCCGGTCAAATTATCCCACACAAATCAATCCCTCCACACAAAAATTGATCTGAACACACTAACTCATTTATTTATTCTATTACATCATACAACCTTGACGGGGAAATACCCCTCAATTCAAAAAGCATAGAACAACCATTCATTTTTTTTACATAAAAAAACCCAAAACGATATTCCGGGCAATACAAAATATCCATACACATTTCTTTTGCATGTTCACATTCATTTAATACATTACATTAACGAGCCAACACCCCACACTTGTACAAAAAACAGAATATTCATCCGTACTTTCGTTTCACAAAACGACATTGTAGGCAACAGCACGTAAATACTCCAAGACGTCGCTTCCTTCATATTTCAATACGACGTTTATTAATCTAGTATCGTAATCGACATACTTCTTACGTTTGGCTGGCTGGATGTCCCTACCAGCACACTCCTGCTCTAACAACAGTTCAGTGTTTCTTTGCTCATTTTTCAAAGCTTCGATAAATCTGCCCATAGAGGCATGATGCACGCTCACCCGACTATTGAATCCTCGATGCCACCCTTCGACTGCATTATTGGTACGTAAACCATTTTCAACCACGGCATCGTAACAGTTCCACATACTCACACTGAACTCCGGAAGCCGACGTTGTTTATTTCGTTTCTCCACACCAATCCACGTAACTTCGAAATAATCCACAACATCAGATAAGCTCTCCATATTCTCGACAAAATATTTCGATTTTATCAAGGTACTGAACGCATTCACAACATCGTCTACTGGTACAAATGCGAGTGCTATCAGTTCCTTGTACATGACGAAACACAGCCTGCCCAAAATGAAAATGACAACCTCTAATTACAGCATTACCAAAAACCGATTGAAATGCAACAACAAATCCTCGTTCAAAATCTATCATCATCTCTTTTGGATCAAGCCGTGGTTCTTGTTGTTTCAAAACATTCAACACAGACACGTATGTTTTTTTCGATTTATCTGGCAATAGCATATACACAAAAGGGATTACTTTACCTGCGTATATGCCATGAATAGTGTACAATTGTGTATATACAAGCGGGACCGTTCTAAACGTATCATCTCCAAGCCAAAAATCGCATTTGCTTAATTTTTCTAAATTAGTAGCCGTGGAGAAAACTAATATTCTCGTGTTCCCACCAGAATCATAGATTTCACTACGATTTTTTGCGCTTCCACCTTGCCAGCATTGGGTGCGTGGCTGTGATCAGTTTCATGAAGAATCCTCGCTATTAAAACATGGAAAAAAACGATTACTAACACTATTATTACTCTCCTTATTAACATTGAACTAAAAGAATTATTTCACCCACCATTACGAGATTTCGAAGTCGTGTGTATACGGCTGCTGCACTTCCATTCTCTATATTCTTTACAACGCCAAATTATTTTATCCGCACTTTCACGATGCACGATATACATGAATCCATTGCGGATTAACAATGGTTTCCCTTTTTGTGTCTTCGATATATCAAACGACATGCTTAGAGAACACTTTCATGACGACTAAAGGCACACGGATTCATTCAAATATCAAAAGAAACGTGATAAACAGTACAGGATGTATACATTGAGTGATACCACCGCATCAATAACATACCGCTCTTTTCTTGAATTCACATGAACTTGAATATACGACACTTACCTCATTCAAATATAATACGCCTAAACATCTGAGACACATTCTGCCTCCCGCTTTATAACCACATGACTTATGAATCTTACAATACGGGAGATTCTGTCCGGGATATTTTTGATTATGGGATATTTTAACCGGGATATTTTTGATTACGGGATCAATTTCTCAGGGACCTTTAGTCCGGGATATTTTGTCCGGGGGCATTTAGACCGGTTACCAAATATAATGGTTATGAACGATCGCAATTGATTAGTAATCGTTAGTTACGTAATAACTGCCACTCGCAAATCATCACGAACTGAATATTGAGCATGGTTGAGGAAGCCGTGGATTTTTCATCATCTTAAAAATGAAAATCTGAACGAATCATCTGAATTACTTCTGAACGATGAATGTTTTTGCACATAAATTCAGACAAAATTCTTATGTGAATTGTGAGAGTTTTGTACAAGATGTTTTGAAAATATGCCCAGACAGCACAAATGATCATTTTGGATCCACAAAAACTTCTGGAAGAACTTCTTGAGCAGTCCCCGTTATAACAGTAAAAATGAATTCAATATGAACTCAATGAATTCAAAATGCATACATGTTGAATGCCTGAATACTTCTTCATGAATTAGTGATATGAATTGTTTCTGAAGATTAAGTTATTCATCAAGAGTTCATTTTGAATTCAAACTATTCATCATGAATTCATGTTTACTGTCATAACAGGAGCTCTTCGCGGGAACTTTGGTGCTGTATGGGTGATTAGGTTTTCAGTACAATTCGTTTGGAACATCATGTATTGAATAGACTTGCATACTCAACGGTACCACAGTTCAAAAAGCGTTCTCAATGCATTCATTTTGAATTCTTATAGTTCCAAATAAATTCATTATGTACTCTCTCCGACATCATGTGCTATGTAGGTATCCCAGCAGCATCGCAGTTCAGAAAGAGTTCCTAATGCATTCATTTCGGATTCTTCTAGTGCCAAATGAATTCATTATGAACTCTTTCTGAACTGTGGTGTTGTGTTGAGTCTGATCGGTTGATAAATTAATAAATAATAAATCATAACAGTCAATGCGAATCCAAAGTGATACTGATACATTCCGTATCATCATTTGTGTGTGAAAACATAAGCTTGGAAGAACTTATAAATCCACATATGTGATACATTGCCTCTGCTCATACAAATTCTTTCTGATCATCGATGCTCATAAAATCTGTATGTATCAGACTTTATGAGACCTTTTCAACAGGAAGTCATGTCGCTTTTCAAGATCACCCCGTATGGAAATATTTCACGGGAAAATTTCTGTGAAACCATAATCTCCGGAAAACATCGCATTTTCTCTGCAAAAATCTGAAAAACTCTGACAAACTGCAATAATAATCATAAATGGGAACGGAATTGCGCTGTGGAGAAGTTCTGACAAAACTAATGAATTTTCAATATTTTTTTGATGACTAAAAAACTTTGAAATTCTATAAATACATTCATGTGCTATATTCAAATATCATATGTGAAAGAGTGTTTGAAAATATTTTAATTTTTTTCCAATAGTCAGAAAAATATTGGGAATTACTCATGATTTCGTTGGAATTTTTTCATGACGCAATTTTGTTTCTAGTTGTGTGGAAATAAATGAAAAAAAAACTCTGAAAACATTCCGAAAGACTCCAACAAGTATGCACAAAATGTCCCATCTTATTAGATGTAACGTCCGGGAGTCTAACGTGCATGAATATTTTTCTAAGTTTCAATTTATAAATTTTCATTTAATTCGAATGCCTCTGAGTAGCGCGAGGCCTGAGTGAAACTGGATCCGGAGCTGAAACTTGTGCCCACGGGACCAGTATTTTCTTGTTGGGAATAGGAAATCGTGAGATGGATTCGGATAGGATTTGAAGGAATCACGAGTTGTTGCACTGTCGCATAGGATGGATTCGAAGATCAAATACAACCTTTAACGACAACATTTACCACTTTTCGAGAAAAGTGGCTTGGTCGTGAAGATGTAAGAGGAGGAAGAAAAGGGAATGATCGAAGGTGTAGAAATAAAAGATTAGTTATTGGAATAACATAGAATTTACTTAATTGAAATTTTACACTAAAACTTGCGGAGAAAACTTCGAATTTACATCAATAGGAATATAACAGTTGATAAGATCTAATTCTTTTCTAATTCTAAACCTTTTGTTTTGTTGTCGGTACACCCCTCGAGTCTCCCTGTCTCTAGTTCAATGAACGTAATCGTTATTTATTTCACCACCAACCCTTCACCACTGATTTGAGTCCTAAGATGAGAGTCTTAAGGATTAAAATTTGCACTGAATTTGAATCAAAACTGAACTGGAACTAAATTGAGAACTAAATTGAAATCTAATTGAAGTTTGATTGAAAAGATGAATTTGATGTTTTTTATGTTTGTCGCGGCGAGAATCTGCCCGAGGTTTTCCTCTATACCAAGGGAGTAACCTCGGTTTACCCCCAATTATGGCGATTTTGGTCGGTCAGTGGGGTCATTTGACTAATTAGAAACCACTAATTGTTCCACCGACTGGAATTCACCCTGTGGTGGGAGGCATTGACGAATCAAAAGGTCAGTGCCCTCGACTTCGTCATCTTCTTGTACGTTTTCCCTATGTCGTGAAGACCATAGGTGGGGTCGTTCTCGGAGAACATTGGTTAGATAACTTATACATCCCTTCTTCCGTATTGTTCTCACGCACAGCATCGATGACTAAATTCAAAGTCATGAGAGAGCGTGTAATGATTATAAGTAACATAAACATAACATTGGTTATCAAGCCTCCAATGTTGGAACCTGAGGAATATTCTTCAGGTTTCCGTTTATAATAAATCTTTACCTGTTCTAGTCCGTGACTAGAAATTCTAGTCCGTGGGATCTATGAACCACATATTATAAAACTGCCAAATTATTATTGATTGGAAAATATTCTCAAAAAGACCCCCTGTCTGGCCAAAAATCGTACGGGATTCAGTTCGCAGAAGAAATTTATATGTATTATTCAAAAACATTCTCATCCTACCTTTTCTAGTCGAATTTGAAATAATATTGATTAATAAAAGAAAAATTTACTACGTAATATCAACATGCATGTCATTCAATCGGGCGAACATCAAAATCGCATGGATTTAAAATCGTCCCAATCTAACTGCACATAAAAATATAGCATACACGCATATAATGGAACATGCATTCCGTTCATCTCATCAATCTTGAAATCATTCGATTCGGATCTATTTGTGAAAACTAAATCAAGGGAAAAATACATAGACATTCATGAATTATATAAGAATCCAGTGAATGATTCGAAATTCGATGACAAAAACTCTCTTATGAAAATATGGAATTACAAGTAAAAGGGTATATTGACTTGAAAGCCATGAATTAATTCTATATAGTAACTAGGGCTGAATTTATTATATGGATTCTCACATCTTCAACCCTAAATCATTCATTAAAATTGAAATTTCGAATAGATAAGATTGAGAGTAATGCTTTCAATGATAGTTAGTTGATAGCTACTGAATTTATTCAATTCAGAGATAATTTCATCCTGCTGGATTCATCAGGGTCCTACGATGTGAAATTCCCATCGATATTCCTATTATCATCAATATCGAACATCCGATTATTCGATTCAACGGGAAGGAATGCGTCATTCTGAAATTGTGATAGAGACGATAGAATCATACGATGAAAGAAGAAATTATATGTTACTCATCATTCGTTGATTATCTTTGTAATTCTCACTCAACATGATAATTACCTCACAGGTGATTCTATGTCTTCATTTCATGCAGGTATCTAAGATTAAATATTTCATCGAATATTGAGGAAAGATCTTCCTATAAAGTAGAACCATGTTGAATTGTTGCTAATTATTAATAATAATGAGAGAAAATAGCTTCGAATCAGAAAGAAAGTATTAGGAGTACAGAAATCATAAGAGGTGACTCGTCAAAGATTTGTCAATGGACCTACACTATTATGATTATGTCCATTTCGTCGACCTATGTTTGAGAGTCATATTGCACTCCAGATCCGAGATGTATAGGTACGCATTGGTGTGCGTGCGTGCGTGTATGCACACAGCTTACCATTGTTCTGTTCTTCACGGAGTATCGATATAGAGAAGAATGATTTCATCATGCATACCTCTTGCACGTATGACATTGAATTCTTCTTCTCGATTTAACGCATTCCTCATTTCAAGAAGGATAAATCTTTGATGGAAACATTAATTTTATTATATTTGAAATGAATATATATATATATATATATATATATACAGATATAAATTGAATGAATATATGAATATTTGTATACAGGGTGGGACATTTGAAGTGTCGCGGGCGTTTTTTCCAAAAATAAAATGAGATACGAGAAAATTTTTCGGACAAAAATTGTAGGGTATCGAGGGGGACATCCGATGGTGGCCTTGGCTTTGACCTCAAATCTCATCTTCAAGGGCATTCTGAGGTCAACTCTTGTTTTTTGAATAGCATCTCATATTTTTTACTGCAGATTTGGATTCTAGGTCAAAAACCAAGAAACTTTTGTCTGAACCATTTTCCTGAAATCCGCAAAGATGGCGCTCTAATCGATATTGTTCCATACTGAATCTGACATTAGAATAACTCGGAAACGAAGGGTCTTGGAGGAGAATGTTTCGGACAAAAGTTGTCTGATTCCAAGGGGGACCCCTTGAACTGGAACGGAGGTGATGGGGTATAACAGACAAAACACAACACATTTCAATCGTCTACATCACTTGGATAATTTTAATGCAGTAGATGCTCAAAATGATGGCCTTCGACTTCAATAGACATTTCAAAACGTTTTACAAAAGATTGCTGAACTCGTGCTAAAATATCTTCATTGATGCTCGTGCATGCATTGATGATTCGTTGACGCATATTCTCAGGTGTAGTCGGTGCTTGTTGATAAACTGTATCTTTTATGTATCCCCATAAAAAAAAATCTGGAGGAGTAAGATCCGGAGAACGGGCAGGCCAATGAACTGGTCCACGACGTCCTATCCATCGTCCAGGATAATCTCTGTCCAATATTACTCGAGCTGTGACTGCATAATGGGATGGACAACCATCGTGTTGATACCACATATTCAATCGTTCCTGAATAGGTATGTCTTCAAGTAATGTTGGAAGTACTTGATCTAAGAAATGTCTGTACTTCTCTCCATTTAGCGTATCTGCAATGAAGTACGGTCCAATTACTCGAGATCGAAAAATACCACACCAAACATTCACAGCCCATTGTCTTTGATGCTCTACTTGACGTAACCATCTTGGGTTTTCTGTCGCCCAGTAATGCATATTATGTCGATTTACTTGACCATGATTGGTGAACGTCGACTCATCAGAAAATAATATGTTGATGAAGTTGTTATTGTGCATTTGCGCTAGACCCCATCGACAAAACTGTACACGATTTTCGAAATCATCACCGTGAAGGTCCTGATGCAAACAAATGTGATACGGATGGAATTTGTGACGTTCCAGTATTCGAAGAACACTTCTTCGAGAAATTCCCGAATGGAGTTCAATTTCACGAGAGCTCACGTGTGGATTATTGGCTACTGCAGCTAGTACATTAACTTCCGCATTTTCTCCGCTAACAGTTCTCATTCGATGGCGTTTTTCCCTTGTAACACTTCCCGTTTCTGAGAATAATTTTGTAATGCGTTGAAAATACCTAATGGATGGCGTGGTTCTTTTAGGAAATCGTTCTGCATACAAGTCATATGCTTGTCTGGGGTTCTTATGCACTTCACCGTAAATGTAGATCATATCGATCTTTTCAGAAACCGTGTATCGGATATCCATGATTTTCAATTTGTCATAAACCAAGTAATAATCAAATTTAACTGACAAACTGACCTTCAAAATCGTGAATTTTCACTGAACTCTGTCGTTTGTTTACATCGCGTGAGCTCTGAATGGTGGTAATGTAGACGATTGAAATGTGTTGTGTATTGACAACTTTTGTACGAAACATTCTTTTGCAAGACCCTTCGTTTTCGAGTTATTCGAATGTCAGATTCAAAATGGAACAATATCGATTAGAGCGCCATTTTTGCGGATTTCAGGAAAAAAGTTCAGACGAAAGTTTCTTGGTTTTTGACCAAGAATCCAAATCTGCAGTAAAAAATATGAGATGCTATTGAAAAAACAAGAGTTGATCTCAGAATGCCCTTGAAGATGAGATTTGAGGTCAAAGCCAAGGCCACCATCGGATGTCCCCCTCGGTACCCTACAACTTTTGTCCGAAAAATTTTCTCGCATCTCACTTTATTTTTGGAAAAAACGCCCGCGACACTTTAAATGTCCCACCCTGTATATGAAAAGTTCTGTACCTTGCATCCGGAATAGTATGTTTATTCAATTCACGAAAATCAACTACTAAGTTCCATTTCTTAGGAGCTCCCTCTTCTGATTTTTTTGGTACGATCCATAAAGGACTATTATAAGGTGAGCATGATGGTTCAATAATATCGTTTTGTAGCAACTCTGTTGTTTGTTTTGCAATTTAATCTCTATGCATCGATGGGTATCTATACTGTTTCTTATGAATTACTGTATTATCAGATTGTCTGATGCGATATTTCAAGACGTCTGTATGAGTTAGTTTTTCATTCAAATGGAATAAATCAGAGCTGATATCTATCATTCTTTTGGTATACTCCATTTCTTCTTCATTCAAGTCAGATAAATCTAATTTTGACAAAATCTCATTTTTCCTTTCCAAACATTAATTTGTATTCTTATTTGCGTCCAAGCATTTATTTTCTCCCATTATCTCGAATTCTATTAATTCTACGACTGGTATATTGATGACAACATTTTCAGATGTCGTATTGGCTATCTTGAAAAATGCAATTCCTTTATTATTTCTCACCAACATATCCCCGTATATGAGCCCAGGAGAAATTCCTCTTCTTTCGAGGAATCCTTCCTTCATTCCAGGAGTAGAAATTATCCCTTTGATTACTGATATAGATCGCGATGGTATGGTTATAACTCCCTCTGGTTTCATAAATGGAACTATAAAATTATCGGACTTCAAAACTCCCTCGACAAGATCACTAATCATTTCATTTTCAATGAGAAAAGCAAGTCCTATAATTCCATCTGCTGGTAATTGGATGGGGTCTTCAATTAGATGAAACTCAGCTATCTTTCCTAAAATAATCATTTCAATGGTACCTAAGGTGATAATTCTTCCTGGACCGATTCCCGTTTAAAAGATTTCCTCTGATGTTTGAATTTTATCTGCTGGACCTGCATATAAATCATACTTCAACAAATTGACTTCTGCACCTGAATCAATCATGAATTTCAAATTTTGATCTCCCTGTTTTACACAAATTTTCGGGATTTGATTTGCGTTCATGCTGAGGACGTGCTCGGAAATTCCCCTGTGATTTCCGTTTGATCCGCTTGAATCGGATGCTCTTGTTTTGCTACCGCTCACCCGGCATCCTGTCTTGACGAGTGGCCATGCAAGTTTCCCGACTTGATAGAATCATGATATTCCAATGTTCTACACTCTGATTTTTTCTGATTGTTTTTGACTATCGTTATGATTGTTGTGATTAGTGTTATTAATTCGATATCGATCATTATTCCAGTTATCCCGATTTTAACTACTGTTATATTGACCCCTATTAGGATTTGGAACAGTAGAATCATCATAGGTATTTTTATTTTTATTGAAATTATTAGGGATATTTCGATCGTTATTTGAATAATTACGACTTTTACTGGGTGAATTATTTTGTTGGTTATTATTAGATGATTGATACCAACAAACAGATTCATTATGTCCCTTTCTCCCACACTTCGCGCAAGGTTTAATATTTTGAGTCATATCAGAATTAAAATTGACTCGTTTGCGACTACTATCGGCTCTGCTCTTTTCCTCTCCTAATTCCCTATGTACTCTTACGGTTTCATCGAAGCATTCTCTCAAATTTCTTCAATCTCGTGACTTTAATTCAACCCTCAAGTTTTGAGGTAGTCCTCTACGAGAATTCTTCATCACAAGATTTTCATAATGTTGTTTTTTAACACGCAATAATTTTCCGACGATACTTTGTTCCTCGTCACAAATAGCGGTATACAAATCTTGAATTCTCGATATATAATTTTGTATAGATTCTCCGCTTTCCATGTGAATTGTAGTTAATTCTCCTAAGTATTCTTCCAATTATTTTGCTGGTGCAAAACTTATCTTCAATAGTCTTATCAATTCTCCGATTGTTTCTGGATTTTCTTCTCCTACCGCCATATATGCATGGCCTGATAGTTTATTAATAATTATTTTAGTTAAAACGAATTCTTGTTCCCGCGGTATCAGATCTTTTGCTCCTCGACAATATGTTGCAAATTGGAAAACAGTGAGAGTTTTGCCTTTTCTAGCAGTGTGTCCATCGAATCGCGGTATCATATCCGCGACATCTCTCATTCCCAACCTCATGGGTAGAAATCTGGAATTTTCTTCGGGTCTTGCCTGAGAATAATTGAAATTTCTATTTATTCCACCATGTGATTCATTGTTAACACAATATGGTTGAGCATCTCCTCGCCCAGGATTGAGATACGAATTCTGAATATCTCCGTTTTCGTCATCGTATCTCTGATATGGAACCTCGGTCCCATAATTGCGTCGAACATGATCATTATGGCTATCTTTCCTAATTGCTCCTGTATTTGCATTTTCATATGAATATACCCGATCAACATTTTCCGAATCTCCTCCCAATTTTTTAACCTCTTCTTTCAAAAATTGAATTTCATCATGGACATCGCGCGATCGGTCATCGATCAGCCTCGGCAATCGATTTCCACCAACGCGATCATCTAAAATCATGAGATCTTCCTCTCCCTCTCTTGATTTTGAAAAATCAGTTTTTTCTTGATTTTGCAACCCTGCTTCGCTAAATCCTGCATTGTCCCCTATCTTTTCTCTCTGAGTTAAGGAGATCAGTTTTTCATGTTCTTGAATCTCTCTGGTTAGTTGCCTGAGCTTATCGGCTTGATCCGCGTTAAGATTTGTAAGACTTATGTTTGCCCGTTCTAATTTTTCAAATGCTTCTTCTAATAGTCGATTTCGTTCTTTTAATTCATGAGATTCTCTTTCCGCGCTTTCTTGTTTTAATTTCGCATCTTCTAATTGTTTAATAACATCTTGTACCATGGTTGAACTTTCCATTGTCATTTTCTTTTTCCTTTCTTCAAGGATTTGTTTGTCTTTCTCCAAATCCTCTTCCCTTGCTGCCAAACTCTCTTCTAGACTTTTATGTTTGTTTGGAAATTCCTGCTCTCCTTTATTCAATCCTTCTTCTCTTTGCATTAATGTTCTCCTCAATTCCTCTAACTGTCTTTCAGTCATTTCCCGTGTAGTTGGCATGATTACGTACTCAATTTGATTTTAGATTGGAATTACTTGTCAAGAATTCTTTTATTATCCTTGTTTTTGACGAAAATATCGTTTATAAAGATTTTATAATTCAGTAATTCGGAGATTGGAACAAATTTGATAATTTTGAGGATTCCATTGGGAATTATTTCTCAAATTTTTATAGTTAAAATTGTTTAAAAAGCCGGAACGGTTGAATTCGCGAGAAAGAAAAAATCACTCATAATATCCCGTTATATGCTCTCACTATTAGAATGACGCGTTTGATGAGTTTTCTCCTTTTATTTCATGAAATAATTAGGATTCTATTGATGAAATATAATTCGATGCAAATTATTGGAATAATGCACAGATGATGAAAATAGAGAGATAACGGGAGAATATTCATATGAATTTCCGAATCTACTTGTGTTGTGAAGTGATTGGAGGGATTCAAATTCTATTCTTCAATCCAATCAGCGAGAATATGCTTTCGAACAAAACTATTCCCTATGATCTTTGAAGTGAATTAATCGAACTCAACCACAAAATGAACTGTACTTTGAGAAACTATAATCGCACTTTTCTATCAGAAACAACCGCGAAAATTCTATTACAAATCGAGATTGAATGGAATTTTCTTTTCTTCTCTGAGTTGTAATTGAAACCCGCGTAGCTACTCTGACGTTCACAGAATAAAAAGTTTCGACTGATCTGTAAAATCTACTGGAATTCAAATATGATTCAGGAATATTGAATACACTACAAGTTATTCAGAGATAACAAAGAGAAAATTTTTGGATTGAAGTTAGGATGGAACCGGTCTATAACGATATCTGATTTCACGAAAACTTCAAAATTGCACGATTTTCACTGTTCACAACACATACAATGATATTTCACACACATGGTTTCATCAATTGCAAGAAAAGAGAAAAAATTCACAATAAAAATATATCAATAAAATGTCACATGTGATGGATGTCCAAATGTAGGGCATAAAATACATGAATCATGCAAATTATTCACATTGAAACAATTCCTGTAGAACAAATTTAGATTAATTCAATTTTCTCTCCACTTGGAAAATTTCAAAAATATTCGAAGATTCCATTTCACTTGAAAAAACGTGTATTGAAGCATACATGAATTAAGATATATCGTGTCTCTATGAAGATATGATATCTCTGAAAACTGAGAATTTCCCTACAAAAAAATATCCACGACGCTGCCACCAAATTTATTCATGTAACGTCCGGGAGTCGAACGTGCATGAATATTTTTCTAAGTTTCAATTTATAAATTTTAATTTAACTTGAATGCCTCTGAGTAGCGCGAGGCCTAAGTGAAACTGGATTCGGAGCTGAAACTTGTGCCCACGGAACCAGTATTTTCTTGTTGGGAATAGGAAATCGTGAAATGGATTCGGATAGGATTTGAAGGAATCACGAGTTGTTGCACTGTCGCATAGGATGTATTCGAAGATCAAATACAACCTTTAAGGACAACATTGATCACTTTTCGAGAAAAGTGGCTCGGTCGTGAAGCTGTAAGAGGAGGAAGAAAAGGGAATGATCGAAGGTATAGAAATGAAAGATTAGTTATTGGAATAATATAGAATTTACTTAATTGAAATTTTACACTAAAACTTGCGGAGAAAACTTTGAATTTACATCAATAGGAATATAACAGTTAATATGATCTAATTCTACCTTTTGTTTTGTTGTCGGTACGCCCCTCGAGTCTCCCTGTCTCTAGTTCAATGAACGTAATCGTTATTTATTTCACCACCAACCCTTCACCACTGATTTGAGTCCTAAGATGAGAGTCTTAAGGATTAAAATTTGCACTGAATTTGAATCAAAACTGAACTGGAACTAAATTGAGAACTAAAGATGAATTTGATGTTTTTTATGTTTGTCGCGGCGAGAATTTGCCCGAGGTTTTCCTCTGTACCAAGGAAGTAACCTCGGTTTACCCCCAATTATAGCGATTTTGGTCGGTCAGTGGGGTCATTTGACTAATTAGAAACCATCAATCGTCCCACTGACTGGAATTCACCCTGTGGTGGGAGGCATTGACGAATCAAAAGGTCAGTGCCCTCGACTTCGTCATCTTCTTGTACGTTTTTCCTATGTCGTGAAGAGCATAGGTGGGGTCGTTCTCGAAGAACATTGGTTAGATAACTTATACATCCCTCCTTCCGTATTGTTCTCACGCACAGCATCGATGACTAAATTCAAAGTCATGAGAGAGCGTGTAATGTTTATAAGTAACATAAACATTACATTGGTTATCAAGCCTCCAATGTTGGAAGCTGAGGAATATCCTTCAGGTTTCCGTTTATAATAAATCTTTACCTTATCGAAAGGAAGTTTGGTCTTGCGATGATGATTCGGATAAAGAAATTCTAGTCCGTGGGATCTATGAACCACATATTATAAACCTGCCAAATTATTATTGATTGGAAAATATCCTCTAAAAGATCCCCTGTCTGACCAAAAATCGTACGAAATTCAGTTCGCAGAAGAAATTTATATGTATTATTCAAAAACATTCTCATCCTACCTTTTCTAGTCGAATTTGAAATAATATT
Source organism: Gonatopus flavifemur (assembly GCA_018340375.1). Taxonomy (NCBI): domain Eukaryota; kingdom Metazoa; phylum Arthropoda; class Insecta; order Hymenoptera; family Dryinidae; genus Gonatopus; species Gonatopus flavifemur. Next base: position 252,551 of record JAFFJZ010000101.1, read on the forward strand.
GATTAATAAAAGAAAAATTTACTACGTAATATCAACATGCATGTCATTCAATCGGGCGAACATCAAAATCGCATGGATTTAAAATCGTCCCAATCTAACTGCACATAAAAATATAGCATACACGCATATAATGGAACATGCATTCCGTTCATCTCATCAATCTTGAAATCATTCGATTCGGATCTATTTGTGAAAACTAAATCAAGGGAAAAATACATAGACATTCATGAATTATATAAGAATCCAGTGAATGATTCGAAATTCGATGACAAAAACTCTCTTATGAAAATATGGAATTACAAGTAAAAGGGTATATTGACTTGAAAGCCATGAATTAATTCTATATAGTAACTAGGGCTGAATTTATTATATGGATTCTCACATCTTCAACCCTAAATCATTCATTAAAATTGAAATTTCGAATAGATAAGATTGAGAGTAATGCTTTCAATGATAGTTAGTTGATAGCTACTGAATTTATTCAATTCAGAGATAATTTCATCCTGCTGGATTCATCAGGGTCCTACGATGTGAAATTCCCCATCGATATTCCTATTATCATCAATATCGAACATCCGATTATTCGATTCAACGGGAAGGAATGCGTCATTCTGAAATTGTGATAGAGACGATAGAATCATACGATGAAAGAAGAAATTATATGTTACTCATCATTCGTTGATTATCTTTGTAATTCTCACTCAACATGATAATTACCTCACAGGTGATTCTATGTCTTCATTTCATGCAGGTATCTAAGATTAAATATTTCATCGAATATTGAGGAAAGATCTTCCTATAAAGTAGAACCATGTTGAATTGTTGCTAATTATTAATAATAATGAGAGAAAATAGCTTCGAATCAGAAAGAAAGTATTAGGAGTACAGAAATCATAAGAGGTGACTCGTCAAAGATTTGTCAATGGACCTACACTATTATGATTATGTCCATTTCGTCGACCTATGTTTGAGAGTCATATTGCACTCCAGATCCGAGATGTATAGGTACGCATTGGTGTGCGTGCGTGCGTGTATGCACACAGCTTACCATTGTTCTGTTCTTCACGGAGTATCGATATAGAGAAGAATGATTTCATCATGCATACCTCTTGCACGTATGACATTGAATTCTTCTTCTCGATTTTAAGAAGGATAAATCTTTGATGAAAATATTAATTTTATTATAATTAAAATGAATATATATATAGATATAAATTGTATGAATATATGAATATTTGTATGTATGGATACTGTGTATATATGAATACATACACACATATATTATATGAAAGAATCAAAAATTTATCCGAGGACGTTGAATTAGATGTTCCATTACAATTTCAGAGATTCTCAGAGTTTGTCAGAGTTTTTCAGATTTTTGCAAAGAAAATGTGGTGTTTCTAAGAGATTATTCATGGTTTTGCAGAAATTCTTTAGCGACATATTTCCATACGAGTCGAAAATCGGTTTGATCATGATGGTGGGCCTTCAATACACCGAATCGTTTGTGCACCGAATGTTCATTGTACCGAAAACTACAGGATAGTTTGTCTCTTGTTATCTATGAGAAACAAGCGATACCATTGGATAAAACATATTCGGTACAATGAACATTCGGCAGATCTTCCTTAGGGGCTGAAGTTTTCGGTTCAATCATCTTTCGGTGTATTTACCTTTCGGTGGATAACAGGGCTACCAAAATTTCCACTCGTGAAAATCCTCAGAAAAATTTGCGCCATTTTCACCAAAACGCGTCATTTTCCCACAAAAAAATGACGCACTTTGCTTGAAATGGAGTAATATTCCCCTAAGAGAAGCGAATATTAGAACAAATGAAACGTAAATACGTTTCAATTTCCGCTTCTTTCACGATTAGATACTGCTTCGGTTACTCTTCCATGTGGTTTCATACGTTAATTTTCACCGGCACTTAACAGGATACTAGCGATGGTAACAAACCTCTCTCTCTATCGTATAGGCTTGTCCTTTTCTATCCAACGTGCTCTGCTGGTAAGCGCTAGTAACCCGTTAACCGTATACAATATCATAGACCTGATACTCTTTCCGTCTGCGCGAATGCATTTTATACCTACATCACAAAATTACGCAAGAATGAATTGTGACTAATATAATGGCTTATCATAGCATAGCAAAGCTACTTCCGCTATATAGCAAACATTATCATACGACCTCCTTCCACCGGATATTATTGAAACAACCACCCATTTGGGCTTTCCGTGAAAGCTCATAAAATATGATAGAATCCTATTCTTCTTAACCATATAGATTATCATAGGCCTGATACTGGTTGAGCCCGCGCGGATGAATGTTATACATCACAAAACAACGTAGAAATGAATTGGGACTAATATGATAGCTTATCACAGCAAAACTACTTCCGCTATATCGCAAACATTGTCATAGGGCTTTTTTATGTCACATATTATGAATTACCACAGCCGTTTGGAGCTTACGCAGTATCTGATAAATCATGATGGGGTTCAGTACTCCTTCTTCAACACAGAATGTGACTTTAGTTCGGTTTCCTATGCATAAAATTATTTCGGATAGACTGCCTTGTTGATAAATGTGATGCACCTTCCAATCTGAGTTATTCTGTTTTTCGCATCAACACATATTACAATTGTTTATGTATCAGTATCATTCAACCTCCTTCATCTCGGGTAACTTATAAGATATGATAGGTCCTATGTATTGTGAATCCGAAGTATTCGTATAAAGTAATATATACAATTTAAAAAAATAATAATTGAACATATGATATATGATATGAGATATGATAGGCCCTATGTATTGTAAATCTGAAGTATTCGTATGAAGTAATATATATGATTGAATCTTATAAACATCCTATCATTTGTGTTCCAGTTTAATATAGAACGCATAGAATATCATAGGATGGATAGTAGAAAATAATGATTTTCCTGTCATATCTTATCACACACTTTAAACAGGGAAGCTTCGTCAACTCTTGCGAGTTGCATGACTGAAAAAATGAGATCGCACCGCAACATTGAATTTCATAAGTTTCCCACACAGAACCACAGTTCAGAAAGAATTCTTGATGTATTCATTTTGAATTCCTATAGCTCAAAATGGATTCATTATGAACTCATTATGAACTGCGGTGCTGTGTGGGTTCATATTTATTATTAGATATATATTCATTTAAAATAATTTATTTTCAACAGCATAAGACGAATATATGATCACAAATTTCATATGACTAGAGACATTAGAATAATTTGTACGCTCTAAAGCTGTCGCTTCAGATTTAGCTATGAATGCATGCGTTACAAGTCCTTCTAATTTCCTCACAAGCAATTGCATTCCAAACATCAACACTGATAGTTTCTATTCTTCATGAAATTACGAGTATTCGTAATTCACTGGGTAGTTGATACTTCCCATGAAAGATCCAACGCATTAAGCTCACATTTCATGGGGCGTCGAGCGGCAGCGTCAACATTGGAAGAAAAAAGAGAACCGATCGGACCTCCCTTTTCTTCCAATGTTGACGCTGCCGCTCGACGCCCCATGAAATGTCAGCTTTATGCGGCCTGTTAAACAGACCACATCATGTCCAAATAACTCACTTTCTTGGAATAAAATTCGAACCTATTCGAATTACACGGAATTACTTCATCTAGATATGCAATTTTTCCTAATGTACACGGAGGAAATGTAATACCAATATAATAAAAAAACCTTCTGAAATGCATTTTTCAGCAAGAAAAGTGTTGTGATTTTTCTCGTTTTTTTTTCTGACGAACATGAATGTTTTCTGAATATATTTTGTGTATCTCAAATGTATTTGTGATGCTTCTCATATAAATCCTCATCACATTTCAAAGAATCCTGTCTGAAAAAATTTGAAAAGTTTATTTTTGTTGTGCGGGTACTCAACATAACAACATGAACATAGTGCTGATTGGATCAACATCAAGAACAATCACGTGTAATGTAGACATCATTTGTTTTAGAGGCAGTCAACATTACACACAATCTCAATCGACACAATATTTCATCATTTCGGTAAGCGACATCGAGAAAAAAAGATAAATCTCTCCTTGCATATGTGATTTTTGTTCGGCTTTCAATTGACTGATCAACTCAAAATGATTTTCTGATGATGTGTGTTTTCTTATGATCTAATTACGCGTTTAATATATCGTACGTGTATATGAAAAATATCAGTACTGAAATTCTAAAACAAAACACTTTTTTGATGTTAGAACTGACAGTTATAAATGCGGTTAATAAGTATATAGTGCATAGTGGATGTTGAATCATGGCAAACTTAGAACCTTGCAGTATTGGTCTATGGTGTAAGACAGAGTGCCATCAAACAATTTATACTACTGTACAAAATTTGGAATGCTTCATACATGTAGAGAGCGAAGAAAAAGATTCGATTTCATACAGAAGTGGGATTATTGAGTGTGATCTGAAAAACGTTTGTTCTCATCTCAAAGTTTTATTACTTGCAAGTTTTTGAGAGTTATGAAAGGAGCTGCTGTGATCCTCGTAAAATACATAAAAGGCCTATCAAAAAGTCATTGAGAACGATCAATTTTAATCGTGCAAAAGCATTGAAGCTGGAAGGAATATGCGTGAAACCTGGACAGAAGCTGTGTTCTCAGTATCGTAATTTTTGTGAAGAAAAACTGCAAGAAAATGATATTAATGAAAACTGGGATGATGATCCAACAATTGAACCAGACGATATTGAACTGAGAAAGGAGGGTACAGAGCAGGTTAATCAATGCTCAGATAGTTGAGGTTGCTCTCCTTTGAAACTGCATGCTATTTCTTCGAGCCACAGAGCAAGTTATGGGAAAAGGAAATTGGGACATGTCCAATCTGTTCTTAAACAAAAAGTATGTCGCGCCTCGTATTATCCCATAGAAATTTCCGATCACGACAATCAAAATTCAGTGATATCACAAGAAGTAGAAGATTTTGATACAATGGTTTCACTGATGAAAGAGAAAATTCCGCTTGTTGAATGAGCCAAAAAAATACAAATTTTGACATTGGTTCCACCTTCTTGGAGCAAGGAACAAATCATGGCTGAATTCGGAGTCAGTGATGACTTAGCGCGACGAGCAAAAATGCTGAAAGTAGAAAAAGGTATCTTATCTCTTCCTAATCCTGCAAAACGTAAACCGTTACCTGAAGAAATCGTTCGCATCGTACAAGATTTTTATGAAAACGATGAAAATTCGCGAATTTTGCCAGGAGCTGAAGATAAAGTGAGCATTCAAAAAAATGTTCACGTGCAAAAGAGATTAGTCCTCCACAATTTGGAAGAACTTTTTACTTGTTTCAAACAAGAAAATCCAAATGTTAAGATAGGATTTTCTGAATTTTGTGCTTTGAAACCTAAATGGTGTGTTTTGGCAGGGACAACGGGTACACATTCAGTCTGCGTATGCAGCATACATCAAAATGTAAAACTTTTACTTGATGCTGTCCAAATAAAAGAATCATACAAAGACTTAATGAAATTCCTAGTATGTGATACGGAAAATTCGAATTGTGTGTTACGATATTGTGATGAATGTCCATGTAATAACGATTTGATTGAATTTTTGAGAGGAAAATTCGGAGAGTCTGATAATGAGGATCAGATTGTTTATAAACAGTGGGTGAGCACTGATAGAACAGAGCTGGTGGAACATTTATCTACTGTGGAAGAGTACATACAATTGCTTGTAAGGAAATTAGAAGGACTTGTAATGCATGCATTCATAGTTAAATCTCAAGCGACAGCTTTGAAAAACATAAAACCACATCGAACCTCTGACCTTGCCTTTTTGTTGATAGACTTCAGTGAAAATTATACGTTTGTGGTCCAGAACGAAATTCAAAGTTATCACTGGGCAAGAGGTGGTTATACTCTCCACCCGGTATCTGTGTATGTGATAAACTCAAATGGACAACAAATTATATCGAATCACTATTTTGTTAGCGATGATTTGGAACATGATGTAAGATTTATTAATGCAGTTCGAAGAGAAATGATGAAATGGCTTAATCAACATTATCCAGAAATTAAGAGAGTTCATTATTTCACTGATGGATGTGCTGCACAATACAAGAACCGAAATAGTTTCAAAAATCTTTGTGAACACTATAATGATTTTTCCATTCATGCAGAACACTCTTTTTTGCGACAAGTCATGGAAAGTCCGTTTGTGATGGCTTGGGTGGTACTGTAAAGCGTGTTCTAAAGAAAGCAAGTCTTCAGTCGCCTGATGATTCACAAATATTATCTGCGAGTGATGTCTATAGTTTCTGTCAAACTAACATCAAGAATATTAATTTCCACTACCTGTAGAAAAGTGATAATGATATTTTACGTACCCAACTTGAAGAGAGATTTTCTAAAACTCGTACTGTACCAGGAACGAGGAGTTATCACCATTTTGAACCTCTTTCTGCTGACAACTTGGAAGCAAAAAGAATATCAGAGTGAAATACCAACACTAATTTTTGCTTTCAATGCGGAAGCCAACAAGCTGAACAGTGTACGGCCTGCGTTAAACTCATACGTGGCTTGTATTTATGATAATCAGTGGTACTTTGGTTTTGTACGAAAAGTTTTTGACGAAGAACAAAATGCTGAAATTTTGTTTTTACATCCACCTGGACCAGCTGCTTCTTTCTTTTGGCCTCATCGAGAAGACACTTGCTTGATTCCATTTCCGCACATTTTGTGTACAGTCGATATTTCAACCACTAATAAATCAGGGAGAATCATGTATTCCTCACCAGCAGATATGAAGTCAGTAGAGAATGTTTGGTTGGAACATTTGAGGCACAAAGCTAGTGAGTGATGTCTTCACGCAAGTAATCTTGGTCAGTGTGACTGTGAGATGGTATGAGCGGATTTGTTTACAATAAATTCCAAAAGTGCGTACGAATTACTTTAATGTCTCTAGTCATATGAAATTTGTGATCATATATTCGTCTTATGCTGTTAAAAATAAATTATTCCAAATGAATATATATCTAGTAATGAATATAAACCCACACAGCACCGCAGTTCATGATGAGTTCATAATGAATCCATTTTGAGCTATAGGAATTCAAAATGAATACATCAAGATTTCTTTCTGAACTGTGGTTCTGTGTGGGAAACTTATGAAATTCAATGTTGCGGTGCGATCTCATTTTTTCAGTCATGCAACTCGCGAGAGTTGACAAAGCTTCCCCTCCTCCCTGCCAGCAGGGTTTTTGAACAAAATGGTTTCACTTATCACCAAAATGGGTAGTCTTATCTTTCTAGTACAATTTCGTGTTCTCATTCCACGGGAAGTACAAAATACTACGGGTAAAGGAGAAACGTGAAAATAACAATTCTAAACCCATGCACTTTTATTATCATACACTCACAGGGGAGCAAAAAGCCATTCATTTTTTTGTTTCTGTACAAAGTCTGTAGTTTCACGAGGAATCAAAAAAAATTCAGCTTCCTACCAGGTTGGAGACTCGAGATATTAACATTTTCCCAAATACACACATTTTGTTCGAAAATAGTGAAATTCAAAGGGTAAAAATGTCTCCCATTTTTTTTCATGAGCCTCCGGTCGTTGATGTATTTTTTTTGGAATCTACATAATTGACTTGTCACACCTACCAATTTTCAGAGGAAAATATCATATAGTGCGTGAGAAATTAATTATTCCATAGAACAGTGTGATTTCTACTAGACGTGATTTATTGAGTCATAGGGCTTCAAATTCAAATATTCAAAAATTCATTGGAAAAAAAACCATCGGTCGTAATGGAATAAAAATTGGTATACGTTCTTGTGACCTATTAGGTGTACAAATAAGTTTCCGCGGTTTTTTATAAAAAATTAGGAATTTATTGTAAAGGAAAAGTACATTACGTTTTATTCAAAGTATTTTCCATCATTTGCCACTACTTTTCCCCATCTTTCTGGCAACATTCGGATACCCCGTCGAAAAAACTCTTCATCTTTTGACGCTATCCACAAATCTACCCAATTTTCGGTGTCTTCATATGATGTGAAGCGCTGCTCAGACAGACCATGTGCCATCGACCGGAACAGGTGATAATCAGAAGGGGCTAAGTCTGGTGAATACGGCGGGTGGGGTAAAACTTCCCAGTTGAGTGTTTCCAAGTATGTTTTTACCGGCGCCGCAACATGTGGACGAGCATTATCGTGTAAAAGAATAATTTTGTCATGTCTGGAGTAGTAATGGGCGCGTTTTTCCTTAAGTGCCCGACTCAATCTCATCAATTGTGTTCGGTAGAGAGCTCCAGTAATGGTTTCGCTTGATTTCAGCAATTCATAATACACGACACCAAGCTGATCCCACAAAATACACAGCATGAGTTTTTCCATGAATATTCGGCTTAGCTGTCGATGTTGATGGTTCGCCGGGCTTAACCCATGACTTTCGCGTCTTTGGATTATCGTAGTGAATCCATTTTTCGTCACCAGTGACTATACGATGCAAAAAACTCTTTTTTTTATTCCTGGCAAGCAGCATTTCACTTATGCATAATCGGCGTTCAACGTCTCTCGGCTTTAGTTCATATGGAACCCAATTTCCTTGTTTTTGAATCATTCCTAACGATTTTAAACGATGTGAAATTGCTTGTTGAGCCACTTGTAGAGTAAGTGCAAGTTCTTTTTGCGTTTGGGACGAATCTTCCTCCAATAGTACTTCTAATTCCATGTCTTCGTACACTTTCGGCCTTCCACTGCGTTCTTTGTCTTTAACGTCAAACTCACCGTTCTTAAACTTTTGAAACCATTCCTGACAACTTCTCTCACTTAAAGCAGCTTCACCATATGCTTCTAGAAGCAATCGATGCGCCTCAGCTGCAGATTTTTTCACATTAAAGAAGTAAATCAAAAGTTCCCGCAAATGATGCTTATTCGGAATAAAACTTGACATTTTTGCACGAAAAAAATTACGTGATGCTGATACGGAATCACTAGTACTTTAAGGTTATGGTGTTGCCAGATGACTAAACTTGGGATATTACGTTTTACATCTGACAATTTCTCCATAACCTTCTGGTGGGGCCATCTTTTGACAAACCGCGGAAACTTATTTGTACACCTAATATATTGGAGTAAATGTACCAAGTTTCATCGAAATCTGAGATGATGAGTTGAATGGCTTGGTTGATCTGACGTGGAATGACCCCACAGTGATTAATATGGATACTTGAGAAAAATATCCATTCTACAAATGTATACGGAGGAACAGAAATGTCCTTATAACCAATAATAACCTTGATGAGTCCTTGTTAATAATGAAATTTTCTTAGAATTTCACAAGATTAGAAATATGTGAGAACTTTTCACTCACTTCATGAGCATCAGTAGGTATATCCGTAATCGAAAAATCACAAGAGTCATTCGATTTTGTAACAAAAACTCCGAAATTAGTCATTCGACTGATCAGGAAAACTCAAACTTCCTATTCAATAATACTGATAGATGATTCCAATAACTGCTTTGAGCATAGTGGAACCATCATCAGCTAGTCAGAATGTGGAAAACTTTTTTCCGTCCCAAATAGCCAAATAATACTATCAGCTTGATAGAATTGATTGTCGGAAGCACTGTACACGACATAATTAGGCTTGCAATCTCTATTATCAATCACAGCATTATCAATTCGAATTAAGATGAATTTCTAGATCCCGATCGCTCAAGAAAATCTCACCACATAGACGACATTATATTGAATGAAAATGATGAATTGTATTGAATTTCTATCATTGTTTCAATTAAAATACAATGCATCACCTGTGCTTTCACTGAATACCAAACTGGTAAGTTCTCAAGGGAACGGCGACTGTTGAAATCTTGTTTACGCATCACTTGTTCGCCTACAAATGAGCAGAAATTTCATATTCATAATCAATAAGTCCAGAGGTGCTTATTTACAAAATTATCAAACAAAAAACCACAAATGATGAATTTTATGCCCCTCATGGGAACAAGATGGTTCGCAAAAGTTCAATGCACATTCAATAAACATATGTGATACTTATGGACATTTGAACGTTCAAAGAATCTTTAAGAAATCTTCATGAGGGTGGGTCCCCAATACACCGAATCTTATTTGCACCGAATGCTTAATATACCAAAAATTATATACCGAACGCTGATGCACCGAAATTTCGTTATGCTGAAAGCAATTAGATCCCTCATTCTTATAGAATCCACAAGGAATCCTTCAATTCATCAGCATTTAGAACATGAATCTCCGGTGTACAAGGATTCGCGAGAAGATTTGGGTGAACACCCGTTGGACCGAAAGCCCGTTAGGCTGAAACACCGTTGGACCGAAATTCATTTTACCGAATAACAATCATCCGAAATTTTACTATCCCTGGGGAAAATGAGAGCGTGAAAGAGGTATGAAGCGACACACGAGAGCAAATAAAACAATATCTAAGCGCGAAAGAAGCGAAAATTGAAACATTTTACGCTTCATTTGTTTCAAAGTTCGCTTCCGGTGAGCGGGAATTTTCGCCATGGATACGTTACTAGTCGTGTGCGAATAAGACAAAATGTCACCAAGACTTTTCCGGATTATTGTCATTCGGTCAAATAAATTTCGGTCCAACGATCCTTCGGCCTAACGGGCTTTCGGCCCAACGGGTGTTTAACAGAATTCGGTGTTTTGAGGGTCCACCGTTCGTGACAGGGCTGGATTAATGCATGAGCAAGACTGAGCACGTGCCCAGGGCCCCGAGAGTTTTGGGGGCCCCCATGAATAAAGAAACATGAAAAAATATGCTTCAGCTCAAAATTTGTTGGGAAATCTGTCCTTGAAAGGGGCCGCCAGCAGCACAAATTTGCAAGAAAAGTTTGCAGCACAAATTATTCGGACATTCTTGCAGCGGAGCGCCCAAGTTTTTGGTGAATTGTTGAAGGCCGTTGACAGCAGAAATAATAAACTCTGAGGAGTTGATCGTTCTTGCATCTAAATCATTCCACGAGGCACGTATCGTTGCATCTTTGAACAATTGGCGATTTTTCCGAACGAGTCCTGGTTTATTTCCTTGTTTAAGAGTGTTAAAATCAAGTCGAGCATGTTGTTGGATTCTCATCAAGTACTCTGAAAAATGAGAAAATAAGCAACGTTATGCAATTTCAAAATCATGGATTGCTTGAATTTCTTAAATCACGATATTATAATTTTCACCGGAGGTTTCTAAGGACACGACAAAGGTTCAACCTTACAAAACTCCTGCAGTAGAATTGTAACAATCTTACGCTGACAAAGTAGTCAATAACAAGCCAAAAGTCATCAAATGACAAGTCCAACAAGCTCATGACAAGTTTACATATTACCTGGGATGTGAATTTCACATTCAACATGGAATTAATGGACACTGCAGCTACATAGCACGTGTTACAAACAGGGCCGTTTTAAGACTCCTCGAGGCCTCCAGCGCATTATTCACCTGAGGCCCCTAGGATTACAAAAGCAGACGTCAAAGATACTCAAGATGGGAAAAATTTCGAATCATATATAATTTATGGATAAGTCAATATATTCTGTACATCAGTAATATATAATTCCCTGGTGAAAATAGGAGCGAGAAGAAAGAGTAAACGAAGCGTATGCTGAAGAGTAACAGAAACATTAATGGGAAGTTCACGAACCTTGAATGGAAAGGATACAAAGAGTATGTGAACGGGAATCGGAACAAAGAAACCGGGGGAAATTCAAGAAATCTAGACAAAAAAATTGAACCCTGTGGTGAGAATCGGACCGGTGACTTTCACTATGGTAGGGTCTTATCCATTGAGTCATGGATCGTCGTTGACATCGATTGTTGAAAGATGTTATTTGTAGTCAGAATAGGTATAGAACGAACGAACGACCGAGAATGTATCTACGCGAAAGTGAGACGGAAGATTTTCAAATAAACGAAAATTTACTGCTGTGCATCTTTATTATTGTCATCTGCAATTATGTTTTTACACTTATTTGTGATTTATTATATTGATAATATTATAAATGAGATGTGAAATACATGTCCTAAATGAAAAACTTGAGGATGACTGTATAAAACAACATAAATAAACATAATTTATATTCCATCGCTTGATTGAATAAAAGTGTTCTCATGATTAATGGTGGTCATTGTCATTTCTTTTACCTCATTTATGTGGATATGTGTGTATATGTTTTTGTGTCTCCATCACATCCTCTATTTTGAATTCAACATACTACTTTTTCTGTTTGAACCTTCTCAATTAACAGCATTCTCGGATTGATAGAATTTTTATGCTGGTTCAATTTGAATTGTTTTTTGAAACGAAACGAAAATCCAATAGAACAGAATCTACTGAATAATTGACATTTATATTTTCGGATCAGTTCTATTTAATGAAAGATATAATTCAAAAACTGCACTGAAAGATTTGAAACCTTAGCAGTCAAAAGTTTCGTTATTTGATTACTCATTACTTTCAATAAACGATTCAAACTTCAGAAACATCAATTTTCGTAATTTTTTTCATTGTTCAATTTCAGATTGATGAACATTGCCCGAATAGAAAATTACGCTGGATGTCATCAAAACGACAATGAGGTTATATTTGAATCTCTCACAAGTGTCGTATAGAACTCATGTAAGAATTTGGTATATTAGATTTTTTGAATCAATGAAACACAAAAATTCCTTCATTCAACTTTTGTATTGTAAGAGGTGTGATGAATACTCGCTACAATACTGTGGAAGTTCACTTTGCCGCCTTTCATTTGAATTCACTTCCATTAAGTGGCACAGTGGAGCGCTCCTATCATTCCAATTTTCTCACGAGTGGAGTCGAGATTGTTCAATTCGTAAATAAACTGATCATTACATGCGTTACTATAACCTCATTCTTCTTGAGCTTATATATATGCACGATATATACATCACATTTGCGCGTTGAGGAATTTTCTTGTGTTCCAGTTCATCATCATCATCATCAAAGAAGCAGCACAGCCAAGCAGACAATCGTGAGAAGGGGGACCCCGTCATTGGAGATACACTTTGTTATATGGTATATAAAAAAATACCTTCCTGAATGATCAAAACTTTGTCTAATTGCAGTGTCCCAAGATGGCAGAATCCAACATCCGTCACCATGAAATGAAAACACACAGAACAAAGAGGGAGGACGGGAAGAGAGGTGCCAAAAAAAGTCGCCGCCACCCCTACCCCCCTCCTCTCATTCTAATTATTTTCTGATCAGCCGGATTGTTATCATAAAGCTGGATCTTATACTTTTTGGAAATCGTTGTATTTACAGAAAAAGTCCCATACTGTCTAGCAAAAATAACACTTTAGCCGCTTGGAGTTTCCTTGTGATGACGTGTATCAAAATTTGTTTTCCATCATAGTAGAACATGCATGAATCATCGGAAAACGTGTCATAGAATTCTATCGGATTTTACTATGATCAATTTTTTCCATTTATTATGGTATTTTTTGGAATAGGTACAGACGAACGCTCACACTCTATAAATTATGGTAAAATTTTCAACAAATCACATCATTTTTCTCATTACTGTTTTCTCCGTGTGTGGTATCTCTCTATGGCATTGTTGGTTCTATCCAATAAACGATACACGCTGAAACCTTCTGGTGTTATCCGTTTTATCCAAAATTCTTCGAAGTATTTGAAAAAATCTTCTTATGGATGAGTTGATTGACAATCATATTAGGATTTCAATTTTCAACAAGCTTCATGGATCATAGATGCCGGTAATAGGGCTGATGACATCATTTGATTGATCATATTTACCGGAGTCATCGTCATCATTGGAAACTAATTTTAACATCATGGCTTTTTTACGGATCGCCTGCGAGACATATATTTCATTGATGAGATAAGGATGAAGGAATGTATTAGGCATTGACAGGAGTATGACACTTACTCTTAAAACGTGTACAAACTTTATCCGATCCCCTCTGTGCCCCTCATCTCTATAACTGACTAAGTGGCGACACTTGCGTTTGTCATAATATGAAATCTGCGAAATTTCATCACCCAAAACATTTGAATTCCCTCGGTTTATGAGACGTATGACAAATGCAAGTGAGTGGTGGTGCGGGGGGATCGGATAAACTCTGAACATAGTTTATACATTGCGAATATATGAAGTGTCATACCCCTGGGCATTGATCTCCCCTGCTGAAAATTTCCCATAGAAAACGATAAAATTTTTTCTATCGGTTTCAATGTGTTTTCTGAAACTGGAATTCCCGGAAAGTCATCGTGAAGTCACGATAGAACTCTATCGGTTCTCATCGTGTCATATAGGATTCGAGAGAAATGTATCTGGTTTTATCGTGAGATTCCTATAGAAAGAATACCAGTTATTCAAAAAAGTACCATTATATTACTCCAAATAACTAATACTTCCTGTATAGGAATTCCACGATAAAACCAGACACATTCCTCTTAAATCCTATAGAGAACGATAAGAACCGATCCAGTTCAATCGTGAATTCACGATGACTTTCTGGGAATTCCAGTTCCAGAAACCACATTGAAATCGATAGGAAAAAGCTTATCGTTTTCTATGGGGAATATTTAGCAAAGTCTATACTAACTCGATAGACTTTACTGGCACCATGTTGGTAGAAAATTGAAGACTTCCCCAGAGCCTCGGAATCTTAGTTTTTATACTAAAAACAACGTTGATTTGCGAACGTGGCTCTCAATATAACTTCAATGCACGTGCGTGATTTTTTCAACTAGGGGTTTTCCCGATCAGTAGGGCTCTCACCTGACAGTAATGAAGATGACAACCAGCAGTTGGAATGTCTGGATATGTGTGATTCAAGCTATTCCTCACAGCTGATTCAAAATCGCTCACAATACTGGTCGGTTTCATATTCAGTGCAATGGACGTTGCGATAAATTCAAACAAGGAGTCGTAAGCTTTTTGTGTTTTCCGGCTCATCAATACCCACCCTGGTTAAACCATCCGATTGAATTCGATAAAAAGAAAATCTATCGGAATGAATTGAGTTTCTGCATCGGAAATTTCCTATTGATACCAATAAGATAATTTTTAATTGAATTTAATCGGTCTTTCCCCTGGTTAAAAAATCCGATTGAATCCGATGAAAAAACATTTCATCGGAATGGATTGAGTTTCTGCATCGGAAATTTCCCATTGATACCAATAAAATAATTTTTAACTGGATTTAATCGGCATTTTTCCTGGTGAAAAAATCTGATTAAATCCGATAAAAAAAACTTATCGGAATGAATTGATTCCTGCATCGGGATTCTCTTATTGAATTCTATTGGTTGTTGAACCAACCAACGAACGGTTTATATACATTATATACGCGCATTTTATATCAATTAAACAAACACATATATCATTCGTTCAATCATTACGTATGACAAATTATTGCTGAAATAAATTCAAACGATCATTGATGTGTTATTAACATGGTGATCACCCATCCACCTTGTACCGAAGTTGTCGTTGCTTAACCTAAAAGATTGATCTGGAACACCCGCTCGCTCGATGCCGTGGTTCGCTTCTTATCAATGTGAACTAAATGACTGTCTTAGGGATGGGTGTCCTATAGTAATGAGATTCAATTGGTAATAGTCCATTGGACATATGAGGGATTGTATCGGTCTTAATGAGAGCATGGGAGTTCATTGATAATAAAAATCCCAATGAAGACTAAGAAAATATTCTCCAATTGGATTCAATCGGTATTTTATGATGGATGAGAAATACCGATTGATATCAATACAATATTTTTCAATCGGATTCAATCGAAATTTTATCAATTATGAAAATTCTAATTGATACGAGTCAAATATTTTCCATTGGGATCCAGTAGGTATTTTATCAATAATAAAAATTCCGATTGATATCAATGAAATATTGTGTAATTGGATTCACTTGGTATTTTATGATGAATGAAAATTCCGATTGACGCCAATGCAATATTTTTCAATTGGATTGAATCAAGATGTTATTAATTATGAAGATTCTAATTGATACCAGTCAAATATTTTTCAATGGCATCCAATAGGTATTTTATCAATAATAAAAATTCCAATTCCTACGGACACAATATTTTTTAATTTGATTTAATCGGCATTTTATTAATCATTACAATTATAATTGGTACCAGTAACATATTTTTCAATGGAATTCAATGGATATTTCATTAAACACAACAATTCCAAATGATCCCGAGAAAATGTTTTCTAATTGGATTCAATGGGTGTTTCATGGTTGATAAAAACTTCCGATTAATACCAATAAAATATTCTTTCATTGGAGTGAATCGGTATTCCATTAATCATGAAAATTTTATTTGATACCAGTCAAATATTTTTCAATGGTATCCAATTGGTATTTTATCAATAGTAAAAATTCCGGTCGATACCAATACAATATTTTTCAATTTGATTCATTCGGAGTTTTATCAATCATGAAAATTCTAATTGATACCAGTGAAACGGTTTTCAATGGGATCCAATTGGTATTTTATTAATAATAAAAATTCCAACTGATGACAATAAAATGTTTCTTATTCGATTAAATGTGTATTTTATTGATCATCCAAATTCTAATTGATATCAGTGAAATATTTTTCAATAGAATTCAATGGGTATTTCATTAATCATGAAAATTCCAATTGATACCAAGAAAATATTTTCTCATTAGATTCAATGGGTATTTTGTGGTTGATAAAAAATTCCGATGGATACCGATAAAATATTCTTTAATTGGATTAAATCGGTATTTCATCAATCATGAAAATTTTAATTGATACCAGTCAAACATTTTTCAATGGCATCCAATTGATATTTTATCAATAATAATTATTCCGATTGATATCAATGAAATATTGTGTAATTCCATTCACTTGGTATTTTATGACCAATGAAAATTCCGATTGATGCCAATACAATATTTTCCAATTGGAATCAATCGGTATGCTATTAATCATGAAGATTCTAATTGATACCAGTCGAATATTTTTCAATGGCATCCAATAGGTATTTTATCAATAATAAAAATTCCAATTCGTACGGACACAATATTTCTTAATTTGATTTAATCGGCATTTTATTAATCATTACAATTATAATTGGTACCAGTAACATATTTTTCAATGGAATCTAATGGATATTCCATCACTGATAAAAATTCCGATTGATACCAATGAAATATTTTCTAATTGGATTCTCTTGGTATTCTATGATTATAGTTTCCTATTCCAGCAACTTTCCCATTAGTTCCAATACATCGAGGTCACCAGGGATTCCGATAAAAACCAATGATCTGATGTAATGAAAGAAATTTTAAAACTGAATCGGTTATTGCTGGTACATACCTATAGGACTTTAGAATCTGTAAACTTGCCTATTATTTCCAATAAATTTGAATGTTGGAATAATCCAATTAAAACCCATTGATCAATGAAATCGATACATCCTTAAATGCAGTCAGAAATCTCCCATAAGAAACTCATCCATCAGTCAATTTCACAAATTTTCCCATTAGTTCCAATAGATTGAAATTGTGGAAACTTCCGATAAAAACCGTTTGCCTGATGGAATGGAGCAAATTCCAATCAGATATCTCTTATACAGAGCAATAGATTATGTGAAGTCTGATTGATACCCATAAAATGCAGATTTTTTAATTGGCAAATCCCCGATTGAAACCTATAGAAAAGAGATTCCAATAAACTCTGTAACGTAAGCGTTACGAAGAGAGTAGAAGAGGGCGCCAACGAGGAGGTGGAGGTGGTAGCAGCGGCGAGATTCGTAATGGACCAAGGCGGCGAAGGGCCAGTTCCCCTCGTACCCTCATTACGCAACGACTTCCTTAGTCTCAAGTAGTCACGTGCCCTACGAGGCAATTACACACTTACCTACAAAGTTAAGTCAGTGCAAGTTAAGTTTCGGTCATTCAGCACCAACCACGATCAGCCCATCAAGTCACGAGCCCCTCGACAAAGATCCTCCCTCAAAGGCGACTCCGAGGAAACAATACAAGGCAAGGCCGGACGATCCAGCGAGACGTAACGACAAACACATACACGACACACACTCTCACTCAGCACACATTTTTAGTGGTAAGCTATAATTATTGTAAGTTACATATCGAGAAATCTTTTGATATACATACTTACACACTTATTTCGACATCCTATGCATTCTCTCTGTTCTCTTCACCCGCCCTCCTCCTCCTCGTCGTCACTCCATTATAACTCTTATTGATTTTGAATCGGGGATTGAACTGTTCCGATTGATCCTATGCAGTCCGATTAATTCTGAATCGGTTTCTATCGGATCTTATCGGATTTTTTAACCAGGGCTAATGCGGTGGAATAAAGTCTCAAATTGAATTGGACATTTCTCATCCAATGCTATTGAATATTCAATCCCGTAAATATTCCTTTTATTTCCCATAAATTGCAGTGAAAAAAAAATTTCATCGAAAATCGATTATATTTTGTTGTTAGGGTAACTGAATATCATAGTCAAGTCAACGAATATACGGTCAGATTGACAGTATAATCGTTGACTTGACACCATGATGGTTGATTTAACTGCATGTAGTTGAGTCAACAGTGCATGTAGTTGAGGCAACAGTCAGATTCAGTTGAATATATTCAATCGTATTCTACTGTTGAATCAACTATATCACCGTTGTCTGTACCCACCTTTTTTTTCGGTGTGGGATGATTGAATAATCCAATTGAAACCTATTGACCAATAAAATAAACAAACTCAAATCGAATTGGATATTCTGAATAGAAACCCAGTAAGTCTTGAATTTTGTACAATTTTCCCATTGGTTCCGATAGACCGAAATCACCCAAAATTCTGATGAAAACCGATGATTCAATCCGCTGAAAGGAATTCTGAATTCGAATTGGATATTTCTCATTCAATCCTATTCAATTTTCAGATCCGTGAATTGTCCTATTATTCCCCATGAATTCGAATAGTGGAATAATCCGATTAAAACCTACAGACCGATCAAATCTGTAAGAACTCTAATCGAATTGGACATTCTCCATAAAAACCGATTAAATTTCCCATTACGTAACATTTACGATCGGTTCCAATAGCTTTAGGTCATGGAAATTTCCGATAAAAACCATTTGCCTCATGAAATGGAGAAATTTTCATATTCTCAATCAGATATCTCTCATACAAACCGATTGATCACTGAAAGTCAAATTAATTCCAATAAAACAAATATTTTCCTATCGGTAAATCCTCGATTCAATCCTATATATACCACGTTCCAATTAATTCCTATTCATCTTGAATCGGTGGTTAAGCCTCTCCGATTGACCCTATTCATTCCGATTAATTTTGAATCGGTTTTTATCGGTTTCTATTGGACCTTTTAATCAAGGCAGATACATGTTAACCTCTACAACATATAATCTTCAATCTGGGAAATGATTATGCAACATCAACTTAGAGCTCCTATGACAGAGTCTGACCAGCGATACTGTTTTGCCAGGTGACGGTTAAGCGCTTTCATTGGGTATTTTGTATACATTGGAATTCTATCCATTTCATGACGAATCAGATCGAGTTTGCCATGTCCTGATGAAATTGTGAGAAAGTTCTGTAGAACTTGCCCTGTGCGATAAAACCAATAGAAACGAATAGGCGAAATCGTAACGGGATCAATGATATATCCTATCGGTTTCTATGCGGTTATTGTCACAAGACTTAAGGGTTGCTATGAGATGCCAAGAGGAATCCGATGTTTTTATCAGCATGGTCGGAAAAACCTGGTTAATACTGATAGGAATAAAATATCCTATCGGTTTCTATGCGGTTACAGTGTTGCCAGAACAGCAACACGGTTGCTAGATTTAGCACTATGAAAACATTTCTGTCACGATATTACGATTATATATATACATGTATCGTGTGTAGTATTGGCGCGCATGCGCTGAGACATTTGATGTTCAGTACCAATATTATAATAACCAGATCTACAGTGCTTCTAATAGAATAAACACCTATTCTACTTATATCATGTATTTAAACTTTATCCTCATACTTTATAAATTATATAATTCATATTAATATATTCATTAATATATTATGCAAGTATATAATATAACATGGCGCAGTCGAAGTGATGTCGAGTGATAATACACCTCCGAAATTAGAAGATTCATCTTCTATTACAACGAACGATCATAGTGATCATCCAGCTCCTAACCTGAATCGTGAAGACGACACACATGGTTCCGGAGAAGAATTCTACGACACGATAAATGAGATTGATGAGATCCCTGAAATTTTTGAAGTTATGGAGAATTCAATGCGACAGCCTCCACCATTGTCATTCGAAGGAAATATAAAAGATAATTGGAAGAAGTGGATCCAAAAATTTCAAATTTATTTGAAAGCTACTGGGTTGGATACAAAACCAGAAGATCGAGAGATTGCAGTATTTCTGCACGTAATTGGTGGAGAAGCCATCGAAAAATTTAACACCTTTGATCTAACCGAACAACAGAATGCTCAACTGAAAGAAGTTATACGAGCATTTGAAAATTCCTGTACGCCACGAGAAAATGAGAGCGTCAAGAGGCATTTCTTCTTCACCAGAAATCAGAATGAAAACGAAAACTTTTCAACGTTCCTTACTGAACTCAAAAAACTAAGTCCATCGTGTGGATCTGGTGCATTACGTGAGAGTTTGATAAAGGATCGAATTATATGTGGGATCAGAGATTCGAATCTGAAAAATAAACTGTTACGTGAAGATAACCTTGATCTCGAAAAGTGTATAAATATGTGTCGTGCGGCAGAACTAGCTTATATTCAAATGAAAACAATTCAAAAAAGTGAGGATAATGTATACATGATGAAGTACAAAACAAAGAACAAAGAAAATTATCCGCATTCGGAAGAGTCCGTTCAAAACAACGAAACGAAAACACGTGTTTCTGCGCGGGAAAAAGAAAATCAACCGGGTGAACAACAACGAAGCAGCTACACTAGAAATTGTCAACGATGCGGCAAAGATCATAAATCAGGCGAGTGTCCAGCTTATGGAAAAGTGCGCAAGAAATGTGAGAAAATTAATCATATTTCGAATATGTGTATGTCTAAAAATAATATTGATAACATTGGAATAGAAGATATTCCTTTGTATATAGGCAATATTGAACAAAATCAAAACTTCAAAGATAACGACTGGATAGAAAAAATCATAATAAATGATAAACATAACTTAACCGTCAAACTTGATACAGGCGCCGACTGTAACGTTATTCCAATACAAGAGATTAACAAAATCGAAAATATACAGCTTAATAATACGAATAAAAATATTTGTGTTTATGGTGGATATAAAGTAAATTTGATTGGTACATGCAAGTTGAAATGTAAATTTAAAAACAGAAATGATATAATATTAGATTTTGTCGTTATTGAAGAGAAAAGAGGCACACCGACAATAATAGGTTTACCTACTTTGGAAGGATTGAATATGATCAAACGAATACATTCAATAACAGAAATAGATAGATTAGATTCGATTTCAGACGAATATGAAGATACATTCCAAGGATATGGATGTATTACATATTTAGAATATGATATTAAAATAAAAGATAATAATGTGGAAACTGTGATTCCTTGTAGAAAGGTACCTATTGCTCTTATGAAACCTCTCAAAGAACATTTGATAGAACTAGAATCACAAAATATTATTGAAAAAGTCAATAGACCTACAAAATATGTGAATCCTTTGGTTATTGTTCGCAAAAAAAAAGGCAATTCAAGAATCTATTTAGATCCATCGGTATTAAATGAAAATATTATTAAAGAATATATGCACATTCCGAGTTTCGAGGAAATCACAGCTGACATGACTGATTCGAAATTTTTTACAACGTTAGATGCCAGTTGTGCTTTTTGGCAAATAAAATTAACAGATGACAGTGCTGATTTAATAACATTTTCCACACCGTTTGGGAGATATAGATTCTTAAGGATGCCTTATGGCATAAAGTCTGCCTCTGAAATATTTCAGAAATGTTTTACTAAAATATTTAATAACATCGAAGGTATTAAAATATATATAGATGATGTAATAATATACGGTAAGACTCAACAAGAACATTCTCACAGATTGGAAAATGTCCTGAGAATAGCTAAAGAAAGAAATATAAAATTTAATTATAATGAATGTCGATTTAATGAAGATAATGTCAGATTTATGGGGCATATATTTACAAAAGATGGGATAAATATAGATCCATCCAAAGTTGAAGCTATCATCAAAATGGAGGAACTCAAAACGAAAAAGGAATTAGAAACTTTTTTAGGTATGATTACTTATGTCAGCAGATTTGTACCCAATCTATCGGAAAATACTTCTATTCTGAGAAATTCATGTGAAAGAAATGTGATTTGGGTCTGGGGTCCTGATGAAAAAATAGCTTTTCAAAACCTCAAAGATATATTGATTAGAGCCCCTGGTCTTAAATATTATGATGTGAATGAAGAAGCTGTATTAAGTGTAGACACATCACAGAATGGGCTTGGAGCGGTTTTATTACAAGAAAATCTACCAGTAGCCTATGCGAGTAAAGCTATAACGAATACTGAACGAAATTATGCGCAAATAGAAAAAGAAACTTTGGCCATAGTTTTCGCTTGTAATAAATTTCACCAATATGTTTTTGGTAAAACCGTTCTAGTTCAAAGTGATCATAAACCCCTTGAATTCATTTTTAAAAAACCTATAAATGATTCCCCAGCCAGAATACAGAGAATGCGTCTGAGTTTGCAAAAACACGACATTATCGTTAAATATTTTCCAGGCAGAGAATTATTATTGGCCGACGCATCATCAAGATCATTTATTATAGGTGAAAAAACAGATTTTGATGAAGAAATTGAAGCACAAGTTTGCTTTGTTGAAGAAAATTTAGCTATTCTAGAAGAATATAAACAATTATTATTGAACGAAATAAGTGTAGATCAGGAAATGCAAACTTTGATCAAATATATAGAAAATGGTTGGCCGCAAAATAAAAGGGATTCACCTGATATAATTAAGCCTTATTATAGTTTCAATGAACAGTTCAATGTACTGCGTGGATTAGTATTTAAGGAAAATAGAGGTATTATACCGAAGAAATATGCTGGGACTGATTCATAATAATCATCTTGGCATTGGAAAATGTAAAATGAGAGCTAGAGAAATTATGTATTGGCCTAACATGAATATTGAGATTAAGAACATGGTTCAAAATTGCGAAATTTGTAACCAATATTTAAAATCTAACATACGCGAACCTCTCTTGCAGAGAGAAATACCGACATAAGCATGGGATACTTTGGGGATTGATTTGTTCCATTTCAAAAATGCAGAATGGCTATTAGTCGTGGATTATTATATTCAATATATTGAAGTAGCGAAATTGCAATATTTGAATGCACCGTCTGTGATTATTATATTAAAATCTTTATTCGCGAGATTTGGAATTCCTAAAGTAGTTTTCTCAGATAATGGGCCTCAGTTTAATAATATGGAAATGAAAAAATTTGCTCATGATTGGCATTTTGACCACAAAACCTCTAGTCCCACATATCCACAGTCAAACGGTATGGTTAAAGGCACATTGGTACAATCAAAACAATGTTCAAAAAATTAGAAGCTGATAACAAAGATCCAAACTTGGCACTTCTAGAATATTGTGATACTCCTATATCAAATAATCTTAAATCACCTAATGAAATTATGTTTGGTAGAAAAACGAGAGGTATAATACCATTGATTTTTAATAATAGAACTTATGACGATGAACGGATAAGAGCAGAATTACAACTCAGATCTGACAAACAAAAATACTTTTATGATTTAAAAACACATGAAAAACGTGATCCTAATATAGACGAGAAAGTATATGTACAAACTTATGAAAATGAAGTATTAGGACCAGGCACGATAATAGGAAAGTGTGAAAGACCTAGATCTTATAAAGTAAAATCAAAAAATGATAAAATATTTGAACGAAATAAAAAACATTTATTTCATAAAGCAAAAGATCCAATAACCAATAAGGATGAAAGAATTGATTTAGATGATGATATTTCACAGGCGAATAATGGTTTGTTTACTGAGAGAAAAGAACAAGAGACATCGTTAACTGCTTCATCTGAAACAAAACGTCCTGTTAGAAACATTAAGCCTCCGGAATACTTGGAAGATTATGTAACATAACGCAATTAAATATTGTGGATATTAAGTATGAGTCACAACTGTAAATATATTGTAAATATTAGATTTAAGATTATTTATTTAAAAAAAAAAAAAGACTCAAATGAAAAGAAAGGGGATGTCACGATATTACAATTATATATATACATGTATCGTGTATAGTATTGGCACGCATGCGCTAAGACATTTGATGTTCAGTACCAATATTATAATAACCAGATCTACAGTGCTTCTAATTGAATAAACACCTATTCTACCCATATCATGTAATTAAAACTTTATCCTCATACTTTATAAATTATATAATTCATATTAATATATTCATAAATATATTATGCAAGTACATAATATAACAATTTCTAGCAATGAATTTTTAGGTACAGCACTCAGCACTATGGATAGCACTTAGATTAAATATCTAGCACTATTCCCTGGTTAAAGGATGCAATTGATTCTGACCAATTCTCACCAAGTGACTGAGAAATACTTCAGACCATGAATTTCTAACGATTAAGTGTCGATGAGATTTGGTCAGATTCAATAGTAAACGAAGGAGCAGATCTCATGGTTGAGATTGAATAGGTAATATACAGGAGGAATAAGGGACACTCATTTATACAAAATTGGGGACGGAAATTTCATCGGATCTGATATGATTTATCCGCATTCATATATCAGGATGCTATAGTTATTTGAACATTTTAATTTGCACATGAAATTTGATAGAATTCAATGAGTGTCTCACTGATAGTAATCCAGTGAGGATCAATCGGGGGATTGAGTATGTAAATCTAGGATATTCATAAACGGGAAGAACAGAGAAGAATGACGAATTCAGGGATGGAAATGAATCGGTATTCGACCAAGGAGGAGGAAACTGATTGGGGAGTGAGATTGAATAGGAATGTGACCAAGATTACTTTGAAAAGGCCATAACGATTATTGAATGGAATTGGATCAGAACATTGTCCAAGCGAAATACTAACTGGATACGCTCATTCCCAATGAGCACTTTGACAGATCCGAAAATACGAATAGATGAGGAAGAATGAGTGAATGTACAGAAATAGTCAATCGGAATTGACAGGTTCATAGCACGTTATGCAAAAGGATTTCATGAGTGTTTTGCTGGTTTCGAAGATGACTGGGGAAGTGGAATTTTGCAGATGAACAACGGGGCATTCTACTGAGATCCATGACGGTGATGACGCACTGAGTTCTACAAGATTGAATCCGACATACACCGTATCAAAACAGTATTTAAAGGGGAATCGGGAAAAAAGTGGAAGGCCTGAATTAGGATGAGTTGTGATCAGGAAATTGAGAATTCATTAGGTCGCATTCAATGGGAGCATAACCAAACCAAGAGATTATTAGAAAAGTGAGATATGATCAGTAAAAGCTGACATTTTGTATCGGATGTATCGCGTTGGAGAACGAGTGTATTATACAGGATTCAATGAGCAATGTTATGATTTGACACTCAGGCATCGAGACATCGTATGGAGTAAGATTCTTTATTTTGATTGAGATATGATGAGACGAGTGACGATTGATCAGAACGGATTCAATACGCATTCAACCGGATTAGACCGTCAGCTGAAATTTCAGATTCTGAAAGCGAAAAGCTAGAGGTCTGAATGGTATTGAGTGCGTGGAGATTTATTAGATTCTATGAGATTCGATAAGTGATATACTGGATTCATATTGCAGTTACAGGATATGGTTTGGAATAAGTGCGTGGTTCTGCATGAGATATGATCGAGCTTATGACGATTTCTTACATCAGATACAATGAGTATTTCACTGGACTAAGGTGTCAATGAAGAAGTCGGATTTCTAACGGTATGAACAGGGGAGCCTGATTGCATTCGTTACGCAGAAAGCTCATTGGATTCTATGAGATCAGCTCAATGATATACTGAATCCTCATGACAGTGATCGGGTCAACATAGAGATCCCAAATGTATCCCAAATCAGAATTGATCAGCCATATGACG
The DNA here is from genome assembly GCA_018340375.1 of Gonatopus flavifemur. Classification (NCBI taxonomy): domain Eukaryota; kingdom Metazoa; phylum Arthropoda; class Insecta; order Hymenoptera; family Dryinidae; genus Gonatopus; species Gonatopus flavifemur. Next base: position 278,853 of record JAFFJZ010000101.1, read on the forward strand.
ATTCAGCTCATCAGTTCCAATGAGCATTCCACTGATTCAAAATACCGTCGGGAATTAGATCCTGCACATCCCAAACGGAAGCTGCCAATCGTATCCATTACGTAAATAGCCGATTGGCTTCTATGGGACTAGGGAAGTAATATCGTGAAGTACGATTGCATTCATCCGAAAATACTAGCGAGTGGGTGTTGTATTCTGAATGAGATATGAATAGCCAAGTGACGATTGAGATTCCATGAGAACCAATGCGCATTCTGACGTACTTTCAAATTGCATATATTGGTACTGTTCCCGAATGGATTCAATGCGCAATCGGACGATTCATCAACTCTTCCGATATGAGAAATGTATAATTACTGTTTTACGAGAATCAATTGGTAAACAGACCATTGACTATTACGAGTTTGTTACGTGATACAAACATGAGATTCAATGTGGCATTTGACATATGGGAGAAGCGGGTTCTTGATATCATAACTCGACGGAGAGAATGAGATTCAATGCGCACTCCGACGGTCTCCTAACGTACAGCGTTCCTTTATTGCGGACTATTGTTCCCTGAGAATCAATGAGCATATCGCTGATTCATGCATGTTGTTTTGAAAGACAGTACGACCGGGAGATTCCATGAGAACCAATGCGCATTCTGACGTAGTTTCGAATTGCATATATTGGTACTGTTCCCAATTGGATTCAATGCGTAATCGGACGATTCATCAACTCTTCCGATATGAGAGATGTGTAATCACTGTTTCACGAGAATCAATTGGTGAACAGACCATTGACTGTTACGAGTTTGTTACGTGATACAAACATGAGATTCAATGCGGCATTTGACATATGGGAGAAGCGGGTTCTTGATATCATACCTCGACGGTAAGAATGAGATTCATTATCATTTATTCATTAATTTTAATATTATAATATCGGAGGTACGATCGCATTCATCCGAAAATACTAGCTGGTGGGTGTTGTATTCTGAATGAGATATGAATAGCCAAGTGACGATTGATTGAATCAGATTTAATGAGCATCTCACTGAATCATCCTGGCGATGATATGCAAGTTATTGGACGTTGGAAGCGAGAGGTCTCAATCGTATTCATTGGTTCCAACGCTTCCGTTCCAGTATATTTTTGCAGAATTTTGTACTTTCATTTATCGGCATTGAATGTAGATTTTTTTTCACAGTCCATAATTCCAAAGTTTTGTTAGCAATCTGATCTGAGACACCTTTAGGTCCATTGACGCTTTTTTTAATTTTTGCAATATTGCCTTCATTTGGGTACGTAGAAGTTGCCCGCAGTGGTCCAGCTTTTTTGACACTTGTCGTACCATGAGTAAGAGAGTGCACATTGAAAGTCTTGAAACTAGGGCCATACAAGTTTTCAAATTGTGTCACAAACGTCAAAAGATCTATTCCACACTGTAATAATCCTTGTTGGGAAATTTGCGAATCTAACAAGCTGTGCATACTTCTAACAAGCAGCATGTGAGATTTCAAGGCATCTTCTGGTAGAATACCATGAAGGCAGGGAATACTATCCGCCAACAACCAAAATAACCAATCTGAAGCCTTCCACTTGGATTTTTTTTAAGATATTTTGTGAGTCTGTACATTTCTTTTGGCCGTTTGATATTTATTGACCTAGTATCTACTATAGTTCTTTGTGCAACACTCAATTTGATATTACTTTTAGTACTTGTCCACGTATCCCATAACTGGCGTTCCACCCCTGATAGTACTCCATGAAGGTAGTCAATTGGTAATCCCCAAATGCAGTCAAAGTGAGATAGCGACATTAATTCCGTTCGACCTTTAACTCCTCTGATGGGTCTACCGAATTTCTCACTGTCTTCGACATCTTTCAAATGTTTCACCATGGTACGTTCTTCAGCAGCATCTTCGGTTACTAAATATCGAATAGCTCCTTCAATATAATCACCATGAGCGTAACAACAACTGCACCCATAATAACCATTGAACTGCAGTCTGTTTTCTAAAATTGGACGGGCAACTGAATCAACAGGAAACAACAATGGTATAACATAAAACCTCACACTTTCATTATTATAATTTTTCAAGACCATTCCTTCAGTCATTAAGGGTTCCATTTGCGTGAAAAACACTTTCAAGTACAAACCCATCATTTGAGGTTTCGGTTCGTGAGGAGTGTAGGTACCATAGTGCACTTATAAGTAATTTCCTAAACCTTATGTCCAACGGAAATTCGTTCACAACACATTGGGTTGACCATAAACTCATACCCGAAGATTCGAATATGGATGCACCATCAATATTAATATTTAAAGTTAACACAATTCCATCTGATTTGTCAATCAAGAACTGAGTATTTTTATATATTTCACCATCTGGAATGTCGGATATTATATACCCTGTGGTCTATTGATACATTCAATACTTTTGGAGGCATTCTTTATCACGGTATTTTGAATATTTTCATCTCTGAGTATGGAATGTAATTGATACTCCAAATCGATTGTCACAAAATAATTTAATAATGATGTAGACATAACATATGGCTTTTCACATTTTTCACACTGAACTATGGATTTTGGAAAATTCGATTCAGTGAATGGTTCACCCAACATAAGACAACATTCTTCACAATAAAATACATATTTTTTTTTATCTTCTGGAGGTTGAAATGTATCTTTCATTGAATGTTTACTAATATTCAAATTCGAAAACTTCGGACCAGCCAGAATCTTTGTGAATTCCACAATATTATGTCGAGCTTCTTCTGAGAAGTTAAATCTCGAAGACAAGGCTTGTACCATATTCAGTACTTCTTGCACTGTTAAATTGGATTCTTCAAACATCATTGATTCCAGTAAATATTTTGTACGAGAACTCTGCTCAGAATATCCATTGTTATCGCCATTATTGTCAGTGCAACTATCATCATCGTCACTATTATCTTCATCATTGTCATGATCATCATCTTCATCGTCATTGGCATCAGCATCGGAATCATTATTATCCTCGTCATTTTCGTTGTCAAAATTCTCGTCCCTGTTATTGTAATCTTCATCGTCATCATTATTACTATCATTTCCATCAGCGTTAGAATTATCCTCATCATTATCACCAGAAATTTCAGCATCACAAATCTCAATGTGGTCAACATCAGGCGGATCACTTCCAGAGGAATGTGCTTTTTGCGTATTATCGTCCACTATTCTTTCATATTCCTTTGTTCCAAGATCGCTTGCAGAACTCACTCCTGGAGTGGCATCATCACCTGTAACGATTGTATCACAAATTTCTTTACCTGAAATTTAGTTCAATCAACTTGAAAACATAAACTATATACTTTGCATGTTTGTTGTTGTTTCATGTATTAAAAACTTCTAATGCATGCCCTGGTGAAAAGGGAACGTGTCATAAAAAGTTTTGGGAGTGTAACAAGGTTTCAGATGACTTACATGACATTTTACATTCTTTTTATCCACTTTCCAATCACACTTGCATGAGAAAAGCCCAATTCCTATAGACTTTGTAATATTTTTGATACGTTCCATATATCACAAATATACGTTCGGAATACTTTGAATGTTCCACTTTACGCTCGGCATACGCTTAAATTCACGTTTCAAATACTTCATGAATGTATTCCAAATACTTTCTAATGCATTCCCTTCCACCAGAGTTGTATTACATGAAATTTATTGAGGAACTACTGTACGGAAATTATTGGCACATGGCTTCCTGATTTGTGTTGAACAAAAATCAGGGAAAATTATTTTTCACCCACAACTCATTTCTTAACCAATCCATCTAAAACTCGTATCCCAGACAGCACCAAAGCTCTCGCAAAGAGCTCCCGTTATGCGACCAACAATCAGTTCAATATGAATACAATGCATTCAAAATGAACTCTTGATGAACAACTTGATGTTCAGAAATAATCCAATATGTAGTCTCGATATGAGTTCTTTTTGATTATTAGGTTGTTTAGCAAGAGTTCATTTTGAATGCATTAGATTCATATTGAACTCATTGGTAGTTGCATAACAGGGACTATTTGAGAAGGCTTTGAGAAGTCTTCATGATCTTTTATGAATTCAAATTGATCATTGGTGCTGGCAGGGATGAGACCTTTGGGATTCTCAACCATCGGTTCTCGAATGCGGAGTGCTGAAGACTCTTTTTCCATAGAGTACCTATAATCCCTCTCTCTCTCTCTCTGTGAGTATAAGCCTGCACGCTCTTGCTTCGCTCTACTTTGTCTACTGTTTTACTGCATATTTTGTGGCCCTATTGGGGTCGACCTTGTTTCAGTGCATCCCTTATCGGCTCGGGCATTTTTTTGAGCAACTAACGACAAGTAGCTGTTTCGTTGGCAGCCGATGGTGGATGTTTTGTGATTTGCATTTATCTGGTGTTGTTGGAGCATCTGCCAAGCGGGAAGACCAAGGCTGGTGTATTACAAGTGCTTTTCGCGCGTGGCGCTTATCATTCGCCTCTTATCATTGATTGGTCTGTCTTCTCTACACGTCATCACGGTAACGTTGAGGTATTGGCCATTGTAGCACATCCACACTCCACAGCATAAATCTTGCCTTCCAACGGGAGCCTTGACGACATCTTTGTTGGCATACTCATTCGTATCACATCACTTTTCAACGAGGTTTTTGACACATGCTTTCTCTATCCTCATTTGCGGTCTACATAGATAATAATTCGGTGATGCATTTCTCAATAATACTTTCATTACATTCATAATTATAATGCGCGATTATTTCATATTACTAGCGTTCGTTCGTATATACTGCGTTGTGTGTGTCACACATATACTATGATACCGAGTGTATAGATACGTGCACACTGTTGTTGTATTCTTTCTACGTTATTGCTCTCATCTCTGTCTCTCTAACTACTCGATGGTACTCTCTCTCACCCAACGTAGCATATACTCATCTTAACCGTTTCTACAACGACTTTTTTTTCATATAACTCGTTTTTTATTTGGATTTTTACACATATTAGTACCAGATTTTTCTCTTTTTCATTATTACAATGGATCACATTTGCTCAATCTGCAGAAAATCTGTGAAAACGGATGTCATTAAGTGTACACCGTGCATAAAATATTTCCATCCTGGTTGTGTGAAACTACATAAAACGTACAACCACAACAACGAGCTTGTACTTTGCGAAGGTCCCTTGGAATCCTTCAAAAAGTCTGGAGATATCCCTCCCTCATCAATGGAAGTTGATTGTCCGTCAACTTCGATGGTTGATCGCAACACCAGTGGTGGTACTACTCCTAATACAACCTTTACCATAGATGATATTATGAGAGCTATTCAAACATCCTCAGATAAACTCGATAATTTCATTGAGCGGCAAGAACGCAATAATACTGAGGTTCATGCTCGACTTCAACAACTGTCTTCCATCGGAAACAATGTCTCCTCTTTATCCAGCAAATTTGCGGGGCTTGAACAGGCTGTTATGACAGTCAATCAGGATGTGAAATCGCTCACTAAAGACTACCAGGAATTAAAAACCTCACTGGAACAGAATTCTTCTTCTATCAAAATGACTGATGCCAGCCTCATATCGCTTAGCCAGCGTGTTGTAACCATTGAAGATAACTCTCAATCTCACTCAGCACGCATCTCTGAATTGGAACAACAAAATACCAAGTTGCAGGAAGAACTTCGAGCGCTGCGCTCTCAATCAAATAGGAACCTTCTCACTCTTTCAGGATTACCTGAACTTCCTGATGAATTCATTCCGAGCCGTATCATGGATGTCTTGGCTCATCTTAATGTTCAGATCACCCAATCTAACATTGTGAGAGCATTTCGTCTTCGCTCCACCAAAACTACATCGCGTCCACGTACCATCCTTATGGAGCTTGATTCTCCTTCTCTCCGAACGAAAATACTTGAGGCCAAACGTCCTACAGGATTAGTCGACGCGTCTGATATTAATCCCTCTCTACCTAAGTCTAGGCTTCATCTTAATGAATATCTGCCGTCTGATATAGCCTCTCTTCTCGCAGAAACTAAGAAAGTTGCGAAGTCTAAAGGATATCTCCATACTTGGTCGATGAATGGACGTATTCTGGTGAAAAAAGATGATACCTCAAATGTTATCGTCATCTCATCTAACAGGGACTTTGATCAACTTAGGTGACTCCCGATTCGACCCTCAAACTCTCACTCTAATGCAGTTCTCCGTTCGTTAAAAATGTGTCATGTTAATGCACAATCACTTATGGCTCATTTTGATGAATTCTCTGATTTTTTCTGCACTAAGAATCCGAATAAGTACGATGTTATTGCGGTATCTGAGACCTGGTTTAGGAGTGACATGGATGACTCATTCTGCTCATTGGATGGATATGTGGTCTTTCGTTGCGATAGGGTGGGTCGTATTGGCGGGGGGGTCTGTCTCTATATTAAACAGAATCTCCAATACAAAATTATACAGAAATCTGAGTACGATGCCACTTGTCCACAACCTGAATATCTATTCGTCCAGGTTTCCAGCACGTGTATGCGCAAAGTACTCATTGGTGTAGTTTACAGACCTCCGAAAATAGGATTTGCTAATTTGGAAACGGTGATCTCTACACTGAGTACTGACTATCACGACAAAATCATTATGGGTGACTGGAACACCGACTTGTGCCGTTCATCTTCTGATAGTACTTATCTCCGTAAAATACTCTCCAGTCTGAATCTGGCCATTGTTCCCTACGGCCCCACTCATCATACGTCCATCTCTTCTACCTTGCTTGACTTATGTGTAGTGGACGATCTCTCCAAAGTGATTGACCATGAACAAAAGGAAATGCCTTTTCTATCTCGGCATGACATGATCTCGATTGAATACTCTTCCAATCTACCCATGAGTCAACAGCAGATCGTCTTTGTGCGTGATTACTCGCGTATCAATGGGCAAGATATTGATATACCATCGATTTTGCTGAACTTCGGGAACTCGGGTATTACAAATATTGATGAGTGTGTTGGGGTTTTCCATGATTATCTCACTGATCTATACAATAGTGAAGTACCGATCAGAAGGTTCACTCCCAGACGTCCTCCTTCTCCCTGGATAACTCAGGAGATTCGTAATCTCATCCGTGAATGTAACACTGCGAGGAGGACATATCTCCGCACAAGAAATCCTGAATGTCATCTACTCTTCACACGACTAAGGAACAACGTTGTTACTTCTCTCAGGAATGCGAAGCGTCAATATTATAACGACAGATTGATGGGCACTCCCGACTCACGCACACTTTGGAGAGAACTTCGTACCCTGAGAATAATCAAATCTAATAGTAATCATCCGCCCGCGGATAAATTTTGTGTGAACGAGCTTAGTTTACACTTCTCTGCTGGCTTTCATCCGGCCTGTCCTCCACCGCCCATTCTCGACCAAAGTCTCGGCTACAGTGATAACCTTTTCTTTTTCCCTCACTTGACTCCTCATGATCTGCTACATTTCAATCATTTTTCTAACTCAAATACTATTCCTCCAGATGGGCTTCCTGGTCGATTCCTTAACCTGATCGCTCCGTCCATTTTTCCATTCCTACTGACCTTATTCAATTCCTCTCTCATGCTATCTCTCTTTCCTATGGCGTGTAAACGCTCCTTCATTACACCTATACCTAAAACAAGATCTCCACAAACTCCACTTGATTTTCGCCCTATCTCCATTCTCTGTGAGTCATCTAAGATACTTGAAAAGATCGTCCATCACTTCTTGTGTGATTTTTTTACCAAGAATTCTCTACTTGACCAATATCAGTGTGGATTCATCAAACACCGCTCCACTCAAACTGCTCTTTTAAAATTCACTGATGATGTTCGTGAAGCGATTGATAAGCGCATGATCACTCTTTTGGTGGGGTTTGATTTCTCAAGAGCTTTTGATACCGTTAACCACTCTTTGCTTATACAAAAACTCGCTTCTTTCAATATATCTACCCCCGTGCTGAAGTGGTTTTGGTCCTATCTATCTGGTCGCACGCAATCAGTTAGAAGCTCTAAAGGTTGCTCCGAATGGACTCCAGTTACCTCAGGTGTTCCCCAAGGCTCTCGCCTGGGCCCTCTCTTATTCGCACTGTATGTCACCGACATAAATTCGATTATTCACCATTGTAAACTCTTTAAATTCGCTGATGACTTTTATATTTATTTGCATACTTCACCTTTTCTCATAGACGAATGTATCTCGAAATTGAATGACGATATACAGAGAATTGCCAGCTGGTGCTCCACCAACTACCTGATCCTGAACCCCTTGAAAACCAATTGCATGATCCTTGGTTCTCCACGTTACGTCAACGATATTTCTCTTCACTCCTTACCGGAAATCATACTTCAGGGCACCCCTATAGATCTTGTCTCTTCGCTTAAATCGCTTGGGATTATTCTGACACCTTCTCTTAATTGGAATGAGCAAGTAACTTCTGTCTGCAGGAGAGTCTCGTGCGCACTCTACCAATTGCGACTTAATGGCAACGCACTCTCTATCCAGATGAGAACTAAACTGATTTCAACGCTGGTCATACCCTATTTTGATTATTGTTGCTTAGTTCTCACTGATCTCTCCGAAGGAGACAGTATACGTCTGCAGCGTAAACTGAATGCCTGCGTGCGGTTTATTTTCAACCTCAGGAAAGATGTCCACATCTCTCCTTTCTTCACGCGCCTCGGCTGGCTCAAACTTTCTGAGCGACGGAAATTTTTCCTGGGGTCGTACTTGCATCATCTATTTGCTTTCAAGGATCCTCCTTTTCTTTACGATCGTTTTAACTTTGGTACCTCTGATGCAATTCGTTGCACTAGATCGAATAGGGGGCTCCTTAAAATACCACTGCATCGTACTACCACATATCAAAAATTTTTTCTGATAACAGGTAGTAAACTCTGGAACACGATCCCAGATAACATCAAGTGTAGCTCTTCCCCTAACGTCTTCAAAAAGAGGTATTATGACTTCTTGCTCACCTCCACCCTTTCTCACTCATAGACATATTCTCCTTTTCAAGTAGGTTCATCGTGGTTCATCTTACGCTTTTCTTGCCTTCATCTTCATTCTGCGCATTTATAACTATTGTATCTCTATTTTATATCTGTTTTTTCATTTGCCTTCATTTTCATTCTGCGCATTTATAACTATTGTATCTCTATCTTATATCTGTATTTTCATTTCTCACACCTTTATAATCTCATCCTCACTCTCATTCTCATTTCATCTTTATTTTTAGGTTCATTCATTCTGCCTTCTTTTTGCTTTTCGGGCTGTGGGTTTAATGCTGTATATATATGAGTATTTTTGTTATAATATCTTTGTTATTGTTTATACTTCTTTCTCAATTGTTCCACAGGATGTTCATCCTAGAACATAAATAAACATATCTATCTATCTATCTATCTATAATAAGAGTAGCGCCAATAGACTCGAGAGTGGTGGGGGAAAATGTTTGGGTTATGATTGTGTACCTATGTGTGACTTGTTTAAGTAACTCATACTGTGATATATTTTTCCATATTTCTGAATCGATTCCCTGGTAAAAAAAAGAACATGCTATCAGCGGGAAACTGAAGTACACAAAATCAGAAACAGCACGCACATGGCGTGGCCAGCGCCAATTGATTCTCACCGTTCGTTCCCCCAATTGAGTCTTCCCGTTCGTAAAAGTGTAAAAAGCACTGATTTTCTACTTGATTCGCACTGATACCAAGTTCACACCAAAAAATCACGATGTAACATTTTCATTACGGTTTGGACCGTTTGTCATTACAATTTCACTGATTGTGACTCACACTGTTCCTTCAGAACTGCGTCTAAGTTTTCTTAAGAGACTAGTACCGGGTGAAAAGATGAAAAATTACCCATATTCACGCTTTTTTGTTTCTTGTGTCTTTTATTACGAACCTTTATACAATCTTTTGCCTTGGATTCGTGCATGCTTTGAGAGTATTAACCAATTTTTTCCTCTTTTTTTTCATTGAACAGTCTTTCTTACATAGCGCCAAAGTTGAAAACTCAAAAATGAGACTGTGTCGAGATAATCTCCAAATGGGAATCTCTGAATCAGAAAATTCAACAAGCATTCTAAAGAGGAAGATACTTCACATCGGAATTCATCGGAAAATTGCAGTACAATTTGTGAAAAAAAAAATTTGGCAAGGACAAAAAGGTTGAAAAAAAACGTTACGTATTTTTATATTTTTTTTTCACAAAGCTACCATTTTGTTTTTTTTTTATTTTTCCGCAATTTTCTGGTGAATTGAGATGTAAGCTACCTTCCTCTTTGAAATGCTCAAGATTTGCTCTTGAAATTTTTGTTTCAGACATGCCAATTCGGAGACCCAGTGTGAGGGTCTCACTTTTGAGAATTCAACTTCGGCGCCCCGTAAAAAATACTGTTCAATGAAAAAAAAGATAAGAAAATGTTTTCATACTCTCAAAGCATGCACGAATTCAAGGCAAAAGATTGTACAAAGGTTTGTCATAAAAGAAACAAGGAAAAAAAATTGAAATATGGGTCATTTTTCATCCTTGCAACTGGTACTTGTCCCTTAAGGGGACTTGAGCACGAGGAAGTGGGGGGGGGGGGGAATAAAAATCAAGTTCTGCGGTGAGTGTGTGCAAAAGGTACGTAATTAATACAAATTCAAAGTGAATAATAATCAATCACATACCTGGGATTGCGAATTGCCTGTATTTTTTCCTGCTTTATTGGAAAATTTATTCTTGAAATACCATTACTATTTTTTAAATTATTTCGCAATGAATAAATAGCAATAAAAGACCAAACTTGATATTTCAAGTTTCTTGCTGGTTGCACAGGCGTCTGTACATGTGCATTAACATGTCCTAAATGAACTCCCGTCATTTCAGTTTCGAAAGAATTCATAAAGCATTCTTGAGAATTTTTTAAGAATCTTTTGCTTTCTCTTTAGAGGGAAGCTTTCTGATCGTTTTCGAGAGCCAAAAATCTTTTGATCTTCAACACGAAAAACTCTCACGTCAAAATATTCTTCAGAGCTCGAGGAACAAATTTGGTTCCGTGTGTTTGTGTATGTACGTGCACTTTTTGCAACCGGGGGAATTTTCCGAACTTATTATCTGAACGTCATGAAATTTTTACCACAGTTGCGGACCGAGGTGATAGTGGTCCCATATAAATTCAACCTGACTCTCACAGGAGAACAGCAGGGGTGAAGAAAAATCTTATCAAAAACCGTAAGTTTGCGATCACGCATATCTTTGCTTCCTACCCACATAGCACACAATGTCTCAGTAATGTCTCAAAATGTTGCTGCGACATTGCAAAAGTCTCAGTTATGTCGCATCAATATCTCGAGACATTATTGAGACATTCTGTGCTATGCGGGTATTATCCAATTGCAATGAAACTTATACCCCGTTCTTGTAATGATTCGATAGTGGTCCCATATGAGTTCCATCCCAATTGGTTGAAAATTGTAAACAATTTTTTTTTGCGAATCCCGTTGTTTAACAATATATTATGATAATTATTATTGATATATCATTGTTAACAATTTCTGCATGAAGCTTCAATCACATGTGATGGAAGCAATCTCCACTCACGTGATTGAAAAAGTTCTTGAAATTTCAATCCCATATGAATGAAAATTTTGTTATCAAACTATAATACTAGTCAAAATACTTAATAAAAATATACTCAGTGAAATATACTTAGTAAAAATGGGAGCGTGAAGAGGTTATGAAGCGACGCGGGAGAGTCAACGAAACAGTATCCGAGCGCGAAAGGAGCGGAAATTGAATTTTACGCTTCATTTGTTTCAATTACCGCTTCCAGCGAGTGCAAATTTTCACCAGGGAGAAATGGAAAATTCAATGATGTGTGATTGAATTTATAATTCAATCACTAACAATTGGAAATTTCATTTATAAGTGTACTTGAAGAATGAATGAAATTTTAAGAAATTTCTAACAGTTTTGAGAGCATGTCTTCCCTATGACAGTATCATCTAACTACCATTAGACTTCGAACATGTTAAATCCACAAGGCATTAGTTGTACGGTATTCATTTCAAGCTAACCGGAAGTGAGGGAAAAATATGGTGAGCATTGAGTAGTGATGCCACGAGAAACGAGAAATTCGAGACGAGACGAGAAAGCCACGGCAAGAGACTAGACAAGACAAGGAAGGCCCCACCTGAGAAATTTACGAAACGAGACGAGAAACGAAAATGCAATTTGAAGGAGTAAAGAATGATATTGGCAATAAAAACGTCGAGATTTCGAGACGAGACGAGATTGGGTGACGAAATTTCGAGACAAGACGAGACGAGACGAGACGAAAAAAGGCCTATTCTTGTTCCGTCTCGTCTCGCGGGTCCACTAGCATTAAGCTTTGTAGCAAAATTTGAAAATCTCGTAAATACCGCTTCCATGCGAATATCTTCCTTTCCTATTATCTAATCGTTATGAAGTTTTCACCACACTCTGTAAAAAATTTCTTTGTAGATTTACAAAAAAAGTTTGGAAGTTTTTTACATAACTTTTTTTTCGTTGGATTCCAAAAAAAAATTTGGAGAACTTCGAAAATTTTTGCTGGTTGACAAAACTTTTTGATTTTCTGCAAACTTTTTTCTCAAATCCGACGAAAAAAAAGTTATGTAAAAAACTTCCAAACTTTTTTTGTAAATCTACAAAGAAATTTTTCACATTGCAGTTTCATGCAATATTGCTAGTGGTCCCGTTTGAGGTTTAACCTGATCCGAACCTATACAGAAAACCGGGAGAGGGAAAGGACAAATGTTATCAAAAATTGTGATTTCGCGACCGAGCATGTCTTGGTTTTCTGTTGGTCGATTGCAATTAAATTTATACCACGGTTTACGTATGGTCTCATAGTGGTCCTATATGAATTTCATCTCAATCGGTTGAGAAATATGAAAAAAAGAGTCTTCAGCAATTTTCATGGTTTTTTTCAAACACAAACGAGGAAGCCAAGTGCCAATTGGCAAAGTTCTTTTCATATTAAGGATTCATAAAAAACTCATTCTGAATAGTCATAACGGGGACTCTCAAAGAATTTCACAGTGAATTCAGGAATAATTTTTTACTGTATCGGAACCAGCGTGCTGTATGGGATTGTACATTATTTTATTTGTTGGCAGTAGTGTTTTGAATTGTTTGATGCAAGAAAATCGTTTTTGGATATTCCGTTCTCAATTGCTCCTAATGTGATATTTTTCACAGGGATATGAAATACCACTCACCGATTTCTTGAAGTCTACGCCATCGTTTAACAGTTTTAGGATGTGGAGTCGATGTCGATAAATGAAATCTGTAAGGTCTTTTTTCTCTTCTTCCATTGTCCATTTTTATATATAAGGGGAATAAAATCAAACTTAGATAATAGTGTCCTGTAAAAACATATTTCGTTCAAAACGATTGGATTTAATTGATCATTTTTTGGTATACGTTGGTGTATTTTTAACTGTGAACAGCCCATACATACATGGATTCCACATCAATTCTGAAGAAAGAACTCTTTCATAACTATTCTGCAATACAAACACTTCTTCGACAGTGTCGAAATGAATTCAATTTGTCAGAAATTTGCAGGTTTCCTTCAAATTCTGTAGGATTTCTTCAAGAATTTTCAAAAGACTCGCAAATGTCTGATGAATAGAATTCTTTTTGAAATTCTTCAACATTTCTTTGTTTTTCAAAAAATTTCAGAAATAGCTCTTTTTTCAGAATTTGTTTGTGATTCTTGTGTGTTATATGGGAGCGAACTGTTTAGAAAAATCTGTTCCTGTTCATAATAACAATTTGAAGAAAGAAAGAAAACTTTTATATGCAATTCAGTTGCTTCATTAATAAGCTTTCACGCTAGTACAGTTAAAAAAACTTGAAGTGATTCTTTTATTTCACATGAGTGTTAAAAATGTCAGACCAATCCATACGAAAATTTGACTCGAATTCAATCGGTTTCACACACTACCCAGACAGAACAACGTGCCACTGCAGCATTTATGTAACGTTTATAAGAAGTAGAGGAGGTTGCTGAATGTTCAGAGAATGTTGTGCAGAAAACGTGTTCTTCAAATTTCACTTGAGCTTACAACAAATCAGCTGTAATCAAGAATATGTATTCTTAAAAATATTCAAGAATACGTTTACGATGGTATTAGTAATTATTGCTCTCAGTGTATACAGTCAGCGCGGTGTTAATTCTAACACAGTTTGCAAGAATTTGTTTATAATTTTTTTATAATAAAATGCATGACATTTAAAAAAGTGTCATATATAATTCTTTAGTGGTTTTTCCCGTAGAATCGAATGGTGGCATCAATTTTTGTGCAAAATCAATTTTTCAATAAATTGTTTAAACAACTTTTTTTCCACCTTAAATTTTCTGCTATGTCAATGTGCTATATCCAATATTGACCCTTCCGATATCTACGCTGGTTTAGGCGTGGGTCATAAGGTATGCAGTTTGCGAGAATTTGTTTATAATTTTTTTATAATAAAATGCATGACATTTGAAAAAGTGTCATATATGATCTTTCAATGATTTCTCTCGTAGAATCGAATGGTGGTATCAGTTTTTGTGGAAAATCAATTTTTCAATAAATTGTTTAAACAATTTTTTTATACACAATTATTTCTCCAATTTTTTTTCCACCTTAAATTTTCTGCTATGTCAATGTGCTATATCCAATATTGACCCTTCCGATATCTACGCTGGTTTAGCCATAGGCTTTAATGGGTTAATCTGTTTTCTCATTCGATAGAGCATGAATCTCAATTATTCAAACATATATGAGAATTCCTATGGTTGAATGAATTAGATGAACATTTCACATTTCAGGTGTATGAAAAACATGTAATACGTATTTTAGACACAATTCCAGTAAAAAAAATTGTCTGCATCGCGTAGGAGCTTTATTGATTGATCAGAAGTAATTGTTGTAGTAATATTCAATGAAACTCATTGGTTTTTTTCAAATCAGATTAATTATATTATTTCAATCCCAGATGATTTGATTCAAGGAAAGTTCATATATATTTTCAAGCTCTGCTACATTCATACAATACCGTAGCCAAGAGGCACGGAAGTCGGATCTTAGATCTCAAAAATCCAAGTTCGAGTCTGAGGAAAATCGATTGTTTTTTTTTCATTTAGGAATGTAACCTTTGTTGTCACATTTTCAACGTTGTTTCTAACGTTGTTCTCGACGTTGTTTTCAACGTTGTTTTCTTCTCTCTCAAGGTGGGACCATTTTACCATGTTAAACAACGTTGTTTCCAACGTTGTTTTCAACCTAGTTTTTGACGTTGTTTCCAACGTTGTTTTCAACGTGTTTTGTTCCCCCGGGACACTTAATTATTATCTATTTTAAATTTCAATTTATCAAGTAATTTATGGAAAAAGTTGACGCAAAATTTTATTTGCTTCTCTTGATGCTCGAGTGCCCTTAATGCTAGTGTTCTGTTGGGGAATGTTTCGAGGAATATTTATTAATTGGAGTGGTACTTATGTATATCATAATTCGTACTTTTGTCCATTCGCCGTTTTTGATTTTCACCACAAATGCTATGAGATGTAACAATTTCGCAGTGAAAAATAAAAACCAGTACTATATTCGCAAATATATATGCATTGAGGTTAAAGTAGATAATGTGTTGAAACAAAAGCTGACAAATGAATCAATAAGACGCGTTTTCATAACACCAAATCGTAATAAACAATCAGCTATGATCATTGTAAGACCACCTCTAACGGTAGTGAACGTGGTGGGAATTTCTCTCCGGTTGGAATAAATGAGATGTTTACATTTCATACTGATTCAAATAAACGAGGTTCGACTGGATTCGTTTTCATCTGCATTTAGGAATTCAAAAACAAATTATTCTCTTAATTTATGATTTTCCACAAAATAATATAATTGGCTTATCAGAAATGTGGAATATTGAAGTTAGTTATAACTTGTACTTGAAGTTAGTTGATAAGAGTTATTGCAGTTTGAATTTATTATCAATTACACTTTCAAACAGAACAATTTGGAGACACAGGTCCCGTATCTTTGGATGAAGTGTTCTCTCTAATACAATCTGGGATGTACTAAGAGTTATTGCTTCCTCGTCAGAGGGAAGCTTAGTGATCGTTTCGGGGGACCGAAAATTTTTTTGTCTCCAAATTGAAAATCTCCAAGGCCAAAACGTTTCTCTCAACTCGGCGAACGATTTTGGTTTTGTGTCTGTCTGTTTTTCTGTGATGCTTTTTTTGTACGCGTATATCTTTCGTTCCTATTATCCGATCGCAACGAAATTTTTACCACACTGAGAAAAGAGCATTCCAAATTTATTTCAATCAACTAAGGTTTGGTAAATATTACCAAATCTTATTTGACCCAAACATGGTTTGTTTACGATGAATGAGCCTTCGTTGTCACAAACAAACTCTTCTCTCAGTGCACAGTCGTGCGTGGTGCTGATAGTGGTCCCATATAAGTTTCAACCTGATCGTGCAGAAAAACGGGAGGGGTGAAGAAAAATGTTTCAAAAAATCGTGATTTTGTGTACGCGCAGATCTCCGCTTCCTGTCATTCGATCGCAATGAAACTTACACCGCGTTATAGTTATGATCCGATAGTGGTCCCATATGGGTTTCATCTCAATCGGTTGAAAATTGTGGAAATGTTTTCTTTTGCGATTCGTATGATTTGACAATATTTCGAAAGCATGCCTTCCTTGTGTTCATCCCATCCGAATGCCATGGAACTTGGAGCATATTCAGAGCACGAGGTGTTGGTTCCACGATATAAATTTCAAGCACAGCGGAATTGAGGGAAGGAAAGGGTAAGCTTTGAATCTCAAAAGGAAATTTGAAAAATTTCGTAAATATCGTTATCATGAGAATATCTTTTTCGTTCCTATGATCCGACCGTTATGAAATTCTCATCGTCGTTTTATACAGTGTCCGTAGTGATTCCGTGAGAGTTTCAAGTTAAACGTTAGAGAAAAATGGGGAAGGAAAAGGAAAAATGGAATTGAAAAAAATTGCGGTTTTGTGACCAGGTATGTCTTTGCCTCTTATCATCCGATTGCAATGAAATCTATACCACTATTTAGTTATGGTCTCATGGCAGTCTCATATAAGTTTCATCCCAATCGCTTCAGAAATGTGGAAAAGAAATCATTAGCAATGTCCGTTGTTTGACGATATTTTTCAAGTATGCTTCCCCCGTTTTTGTATCATCTGAATTCCGCTGAAACTCACGAAAAAGCATGATGGAACATCAACGAGGAAGCATATGTGCCAATTGACAGGGTTTGTTTTTACAGATAATAGAAATGTATGCCTTCGTAAATGTGGATAATGGGAAGAAGGAGTTCATCCCAACATCATCCATTAGAAACTTCGATCCGAAGAGGGTGGAGAGAACCAAAAAATATAACATCGTGCTGAAAGGAAATCCTTGCGTGGGTTCAATTATTGACATTGGTGGTATGATTTTTTTTTATCTCGAGTACAATGTTCACGATATTCATTAATAATTGGAAAACCAAAATAGATTATTATATACATTATGGTGTCAATGTAAAATTCCAGTCAATCATTTTATAATTATGCAATTGAGATTTTTATTACTTTATGATAGAGAGTTATTGCAAAGTGTGATCTGCTTTTGAAACAATAATTGTTAATACTGAAATTTTTTTCAAGTTTTCTTTTATATTTAATATCATTAATATGACTGGTTTCAAATGTACATATTCCATGTTCTTCATAATTATATTATATTTTTACAGATAATTTAGAGGATTTGAAGAAGAAAATAGAACTGAACCGTCCCAGGGTGTATCCAACCCATCTATGCGAATCTGCTTCAGAACCCTCAGATTTTGAGAGAAATGAAAGTTCAAATAAGGTAAATGTTTTACTAAATTTTCAAAGTTGTGTTACTTGTTCTCCCAATTATAACAACCCTAACAAATACGATCATACTTAAATCATACTGAAACTATCCAGCATGTTTGTGAATTTCTCATACCGTAATCATACTCAAATAATACTGTTACCAAAATTAGACTTGATTTATACCAAAGATATACCGAAATCTGGTATTTTACCGAATTTTGGTTGTTATAACCAAATATTTAGTACAGTTAACCAAAATCCCTCGACCAAACTGATTTGGTTGAGCATATATCAACGAAATCTCTTGCTTATCACAACAGCAAAATTTGTTACATCACCCAAAAATTTGGTTATTTCAAACAAAATTTGGTTATGGTGAATAAATTCTTTGGTTGGGCATATATCAACAAAACTGTTTGGTTAGCACAACTAAACAGTTTCCTCATTGTGGTCCGTTGGACGTTCTATGAACGTGAACGCACGTATAATGAACCTAAATTTCACCTAGAAGGTTCGTGTTCTCTTGGGGTATGAGTACTTTCTGATCATTGAGTTTCCCAAGAGTTCATTTGAGCTTATATAGATTCATAATAAACCCATTGTTAGTCGCATAACGGAGACCATTTGAGAAGTTTTCATGTCTTATGATTTTAAATTGATCATTGGTGCTGGCTGGTTGGTGATCCCATTCATCTCAATGATCCTGTTCACTCTGTTTAACGGTACTAAGCTTCGGTTACTATTACTAGCATTTGGTAACAATAACTAAAGTTTCCTAACTATAACCGAAGGTCTTAGTTGTGAATCTGCATTTTGGTAAATCTAACTTAATATTTATTTCGCCATATTCAACTATGAGGTTTGGTAACTACCCTAGCGGATCTAATCATACCGGAATTTTCAGTATTTTTCAAGTGTAATTTTGGTGTGGTATATAATCAGTATGGATTTAGTGGTAATTCAATAAATTACCGAATTATGATGAGGAGTGGACTTGAATCATATCGTATACTTGTGAAATTTTTATACCCCAAGTATACCGAAAAATTTCCAATCATTTGGCATTTATTCAGTACAAATGTTATATAAATTTAGTATGAATTTGTTATGAATCTTCCATATCCACATGCTACAGAAAACGTACCAAATTTTGGTAAATTTTTAGTATAAATTAAGTCTAATTTTGGCAACAGTACTATTTGAGTATAATTAAGGTATGAAAAATTCACAATTATACTGGATAATTCCAGTATGATTCAAGAATGATCGAATTTGCTAGGGTATTACCAAATGCTGATAAATGTAACTGAATCCTTTTCTCAGGCTGGTCTCGCGGAGACCTGAATACATTGAGGTGGAATGAAAATTGAAGCAATGCACAATCGTTCATACATTCCTTGTGGATTGCTCTAAAAGAAATTGTAAATGCGATTTGCTCAAAGTCGTTCCGCCGGAACGAATTCCGGTCCATGGGAGACCAGCCTCAGTATGCACATTTCTCATTTCCTGTTAGCTCTTTGTTGTCTCAACACTAACTTTCATTTTCACGGCTCCCATTTTTGCACCCATGTGGAAGGATCGGTAGTTGCGATCTATAGGAGTCTTTATTCTATCTGGAGTAGTAATGTAATTTCAATAATGTCCTCATGTACTTTGCAGAAAACTGTTCCGGATAAAAATATTGGTGAGATTTTGGCTAGAAGAATTAACAACATCAAACAAAATGCGAAAAATGTCAAATACGAAAATAACAAATATGATCGAAGAGACGCGGAAATTGATGATGTAAGTTATACTATTACATACCCTAGTGGAAAAGAAGCGTGTATTGATTGGATCGTAAAAATGATATCATAGCATTTCTAACCATATTCCGCGTGATCTGTGTCTGCTTTTCTAACACATTTTCATGTATATATATACAGAAAAAGCTGTATAGGCTGTATAAGCTCTATAGGCTCTATAGAGCTTTATTGCTATGAAAACCCACACGCCCTGGTTGAAGAATCCCATTGAATTCCGAGTAAACCGATTGAATCCTATTGATTCCGATGCAGAAATCTGATTGATTCCCATTCATGAATCGGACTCAATGGGATTTCTGCATCGGAATCAATGGGTTCAATGGCATTGTTCAACCAGGGACAGCACATTGGTGCCGATGTATTAATGGAGAATTTTTTATGAGTTCATCGTAGGATTGTTTGAGAGTCTCCGTTGTGAAAGTTCAGGAAGAGTTCTTTATGGATCCCTGGTATTCGAAAAGAATTCTCAAGAATTCTTCATGAATTCTCTCGGAACTCACATAACAGGAGTTCATTTGGGACATACCTGTACTGTGAGGGACTGATTTCAATTGATATGTTCCATATCACTGATCTTTGTTGCTAGAAACAAAAGGTCAGCGTCAGCAGGCGTACGGACTTTTGTCTCATGGATCATGAATCCTGAGACACCATGAAATGGAACTGTCAATGAAAAAACAAAAAACTCCCGTACACGGAGAGAAAAGAATAGTTATATTTTCAATGTAGCATGGGAATGATTACTATGTTACATGGTGACGAAAATTTTTAGATGGTGTGAGTCACTTGACATGGTGATGTTCCCGATTTTATGTGGTAACATTAGCCTTGTTAACATAGTAATGATTACCATGTTACATTGGAGACAGTACTATGCAACTAAACATGAATCCAATGGTATAAAGTAATATTGACCATGATTTTTTCATTGATTATGACCTAAATTAAACTATTGACATGTATATACACAGAAGGCTTTTCAGTGAATGAGCCCTGCTGGAAAAAAGTATGAAAATGGATGAATTTGGATAGAATCGTAATCCGTACTTGGGATCCTATTATCCGAAGCTATCCGATTTCATCCGAGAATGAGACATCGCAATCCACTTGCATCCAGATTCATCCACTAAGAAAACAGCCCTATCATTTTGAATCCGAAGTTTGGATCAATAAGAGAATATCGTATCCGTTTGAATCTGTTCCTATCCTGAGCTCGCATCTTATACATTTTTGCCTGAAAACCGGCTGTATACCTTGTTCAGATTTATCCGCATTGGGAAGACCAATCCTTTCAATCCATTAGATGTACGACATGTCAATTCGAACTATTCCGATAGCATTGGAATATTGAAGTAATGGGATCCATCCGATTGGTTCTGTAAATGAGGATGATGATCGAATCCGAGAGTATCTGGATGGGGTAGTCAGTCCAGTCTCATTTGCAAAATGAATATGATTCCTATCCGAAACGATGCTGCTCAATTCCCGATTTCAGCACTGCCTCCCAAATCCTTCGCCATCCGTGACTCCG